>WNWK01010062.1:0-72612 GCA_009830355.1 Cherax destructor
TGCCAATCCTTAGGTATCTTCCCCTCTTTCATACATTTATTAAACAAAGATACCAACCACTCCAACACAATATCTCCCCCTGCTTTTAACATTTCTGTCATGATCCCGTCAGTTCCTGATGCTTTACCCCCTTTCATTCTACGTAATGCCTCATGCACCTTCCCCACACACATCCTGCTCTTCCTCATTCCTAAAAGATGTTATACCCCCCTGACAGTGCATGAAATTACCGCCTCCCTTTCTTCATCGACATTTAAAAGTTCCTCAAAATATTTCCGCCATCTACCCAATACCTCCAGCTCACCATCTACTAACTCTCCTACTCTGTTTTTAACTGACAAATCCATTTGTTCCCTAGGCTTTCTTAACTTGTTTATCTCACTCCAATTTTTTTCTTATTTTCAGCAAAATTTCTTGACAGTGCCTCTCCCACTCTATCATCTGCTCTCCTTTTGTACTCTCTCACCAATCTCTTCACCTTTCTTTTACACTCCATATACTCTGCTCTTCTTACAACACTTTTGTTTTGTAAAAACCTCTCATAAGCTACCTTTTTCTCTTTTATCCACCCTTTACTTCATCATTCCACCAATCACTCTTTCCTCCTGCTCCCACCCTCCTATAGCCACAAACTTTTGCCCACATTCTAATACTACTGCATTTTTAAAACTATCCCAACCCTCTTCAACCCCCACTATTCATACTTGCATTTACCTACCTTTCTGCCAATAGTTGCTTATATCTCACTCTAACTTTCTTTTCCCTTAGTTTATACACTTTCACCTCTCTCTACTTGCTGTTGCCATTTTCTTTTGTCCCATCTACCTCTTACTCTAACTGTAGCTACAACTAAATAATGACCCACTATATCTGTTGCCCCTCTATAAACATGTACATCCTGAAGCCTACCCATCAACCTTTTATCCACCAATACATAATCTAACAAACTACCTTCATTATGTGCTATATCATACCTTGTATATTTATTTATCCTCTTTTTCATAAAATATGTATTACTTATTACCAAACCTCTCTACACTTAGCTCAATTAAAGGCTCCCCATTTTCACTTACCCTGGCACCACAAATTTACCTACTACTCCCTCCACAACATTTTTACCCACTTTAGCATTGAGATCCCCAACAACATGTACTCTCTCACTTGGTTCAAAACTCCCCACACACTCACTCAACATTTCCCAAAATCTCTCTCTCTCCTCTACACTTCTCTCTTCTCCAGGTACATAAACACTTACTATAACCCACTTTTCACATTCAACCCTTATTTTACATCATATAATCCTTGAATTGATACATTTATATTACCTCTTTTTCTGCCATAACTTATCCTTCAACATTATTGCTACTCCTTCTTTAGCTCTAACTCTGTTTGAAACCCCTGACCTAATCCCATTTATTTCTCCCCACTGAAACTCTCCTATCCCCTTCAGCTTTGTTTCACTTAAGACCATGACATCCAACTTCTTCTCATTCATAACATCCACAATCATCTCTTTCTTATCATTCGCACAACAACCACGCACATTCAAACATCCCACTTTGACGGTTTTCTTCTTTTTCTTTTTAGTAAGTTATATGGGAAATGGGGTTACTAGCCATTGTTCCCGGCATTTTAGTTGACTTTTACAACACGCATGGCTTACGGAGGAAAGATTCTTATTCCACTTCCCCATGGATATGAAAGGAAAAGTAATAAGAACAAGAACTATTAAGATAAAATCAAAGAAAAAACTCAGAAGAGTATGTATACATAAACATGCACATGTATGTGTAATGTGACCTAAGTGTAAGTAGAAGTAGCAAGACGTACCTGAAATCTTGCATGTTTATGAGACAGAAAAAAGACACGAGCAATCCTACCAACATGTAAAACAAATACAGGCTTCCTTTTTACACTCTGCTGTCTACCAACCTACTACCTAAAAACCTGATGGTAATGAAACCAAAAGTATGAAATTTGATGGAAAACTTACAGAATTACACTCTTGTGAAGTTAGCAGACTAGGCAATACTTACACATCGGTGATTTCAACAGCATTGAGCCCTATTTTTGGCCAATTCCATTGTTCCAGTCGACAAAACTCAGCTATTTCGCTAGAACTCCTTTTGTTCTATCGATTGAATTCAAGAAACTGCCCATTTACCTATATAAACTACCCAATAAAGTAATCATAATTTTGTAATTTGGCCAATTTCATACAAAATTCAAGGAAGGCCAATTTCAAAATAGGGTCCAGAATCTACAATGCAAACATTCCTAGCACTAAAATAACATTTTCTCTGTTCATTAGTCACGTCTCCTGGCTCCTCTTATATTATGCTTGCTTTCCATTTTGAGGTTTTATTCACACAAAAAATAGAAAATTTAGTCATTCAGACTACTGCATTATTGTAAAAATGGTATAAATAATATCAGCACATATGTGAAAGCATATTAAACCGGCCAGTTGATGAGTATCGGACACGTGATGTGATTTGTTTACCTTGAACATTGGAAAAAATTGAACGTTTCTGCTATTTTGAGCTCAATTTCAAGTTACTTTTATTCTGTAATCCTTTCAAAATCATCTAAATTTTTGCAATATATCTTCCATTCTATCAAATGAGACAAAGAAAACGAGAATACAACTGTAAGTACCATACAAAAATACACTGTAAAGTCGCTGTTTTTAAACCAAAAAACAGTCGCAGATATTTTTTTCTCATTATGCACTGCATGCTGCAGGATATTTTTTTTATATTATATTGCACACACTGACCATGCAGACCCATTCTCTCATATGTAGACCTACCAGCTATATCCTGCAAGACTGAAAGCTGCTAGAATATTGGCATAGTATTAATGGGCCGACACTGGCTTGCAAGTCATAATACTACGGGACTGACAGTGAAAGGGTTAAAATAGGACTCAAAGTGGGTGATACAGCCAATGCATAAATTGTGCCAAGACTGCTAAGTTTGCACCTGCATAATTCCATGAGTTTTTGCATCGAATTTTGTACTTTTGATGTCATTACCTTCAGAAAAAGTGTCTCTACTATTTCAGACAAATTCATTTTTTTTAAATGTGGACAAAGAGCAATATTAACTTTGGGGGTCTGGACAGTGAAAAAGTTAAGAGAGAAAGAAAAGATCAGCAGACAGCATGCATTTTGTTGCAGAACCATTTTCAGTAACAAACTATTAAGCTAAATAAGGGAATACAGTCATACCTCGGTTAGCGATGGCGTCGGATACCGATAAAATCGGTTAGCGAAACATTTTTACCTCAAAATATTGACTAAGTTTACGATGATTGTTCGGTTTACGATATTTGTCCCGGACGCTTCCGCGTGGCACCCAGCTGTGCGGGCACTCCAGGGAGCGTCAGTGTGCTATTGTTTACAAGCGAGAGCGACCACCACCCACACATTCATACCAGTATAATGTCATTATTCCACTGTTTTTAGTGCTTGCAACTGCTAAATAAGCTATCATGGGTCCAAACAAAGCTCCTAGTGCCAGCCCTGTGGTAAAGCTCAGAAATACAGTAGAACTGAAGGAGGAGATAATAGAAAAATATGAAAGTGGAGTGCATATCACTGAGCTGGCCAGGCTGTATGGTAAAGCCTATTCTACCATCGCTACCATTGTGGCCAAGGAAAATACACGTAAAATCAAGGAAGCTATTGTTGCGAAAGGTGCATATGTGATCACAAAACAGAGATCGCAAGTGCTGGAAGATGTGGAAAATTTGTTGTTGGTGTGGATCAACGAGAAACAGTTAGCAGGAGATAGTGTTACACAGGCAATAATATGTGAAAAAGCACAGCAGTTGCATGATGATCTCGTTAAGAAAATGCCTGCAATGAGTGCTGAAGCGAGCGAATTTAAAGCCAGCAGAGGCTGGTTTCAAAGATTTAAGAATCGAAGTGGCATACATAGTGTTGTGAGGCAGCCAGTTGTGACAAAAGTGCAGCTGAAAAATATATGCATGAATTCCAGGGGTACATAGGGGCTGAACAATTCCAACCCCAACAAGTGTTTAATTGTGATGAAACAGGTCTGTTTTGGAAGAAAATGCCCAACAGGACCTTCATTACTCAGGAGGAAAAGGCACAGCCAGGACACAAGCCTATGAAAGACAGGCTAACTCTGATGCTTTGTGCTAATGCCAGTGGTGATTGCAAAGTGAAGCCTTTACTGGTGTATCATTTTAAAAATCCCCGAGTGTTTGGCAGATGCGGTATCACCAAGTCTAACTTGTGTGTGATGTGGAAGTCTAACAAAAAGGCATGGGTCACAAAGGACATTTTCTTAGAGTGGTTCAATGGCATGTTTGGCCCCAGTGTGAAGAAATATCTCCAGGAAAATAATTTGCCACTTAAGTGCCTCCTGATAATGGACAATGCTCCTTGTCATCCTCCAACCTTGGTAGAGAAAATTGTGAAGGACTTTAAGTTCATCAAAGTGAAATTCTTGCCCCCTAATACCACTCCTCTCCTCCAGCCCATGGACCAGCAGGTCATTTCCAACTTTAAAAAAACTACACCAAAGCAATGTTTCAAAAGTGCTTTGATGTGACCACAGACATGAATATAACCCTAAGAGACTTTTGGAAAAATCATTTCCATATCCTGTATTGTGTACACCTTATAGGTAAGGCTTGGGAGGGAGTGACTACCAGGACTTTGAACTCTGCCTGGAGAAAATTGTGGCCAGACTGTGTCCTAGAGAGGGATTTTGAAGGTTTTGGGGCTGAGCCTCAGAACCCTGAGCCTGAGCCTCAGCCTGTTGTGGAAGAAATTGTGGAACTGGCCAAGTCCATGGGGTTGGAGGTGAGTGGTGAGGATGTGGAATAGTTGGTGGAGGAGCACAATGAAGAGCTAACAACTGAAGATTTGCAAGAGCTTCAACAGCAACAGCAACAAGAGACCACAGGTCAGCACAATGGTTCAGAGGAGGAGGAGGCGGTGGAACAGAGATGGAAGAAGGTGCCTTCTTCAGTGATTAAGGAGATTTGTGGAATGTGGAGCAGGGTGCAAGGCTTTATAAGTGAATATCACCCTAACCATGCTGTTGCAGGCAGTGCTGGCAACCTGTACAATGACACTGGTGTCTCATTTCAGGGATGTGTTAAAGAATTGCCAGACACAGAGCTCCCTGGACAGATTTTTTGTTAGAGAGGGGTCCAGTGACTCTCAACCTGGTCCTAGTAACATTAAAAGAAAAAGGCCAGTAACCCCAGAAAAGAACTTGCCACCTGCAGTGTTAATGGAAGGGGATTCCCCTTCCAAACACTAGCATACTATATTCCATCCTTTCCCCTCCTCCCGTCCTCCACAGATCAACAAATCTTCAATAAATATAAGTGACATGTTATTGTATTTTATTTACATGTATTTCTTTAATGTTCACTAAATTGTGTATTATTTAATGTCAAAAAGTTCTAAAAAATATTTTATTTTACTACTTTTGGAAGTCTGGAACGGATTAATTTTATTTCCATTATTTCTTATGGGGAAAACTGATTCGGATAATGATAAATTCGGTTACAGATACGCCCTCTCTGATGGATTAATATCGCTAACTGAGGTATGACTGTACTTTACTAATTTTTAAGTTCTGTACAGTGGACCCCCGAGTTTCGGTCATAATTCATTCCAGAATGCTGTTCAAGTGCCATTACTGAACGAATTTGTTCCCTTAAGAACAAATGTAAATTAGATTAGTCCTTTCAGACCCCCAAAAATACACATACAAAAGCACTTACAATATTAAACTTACATAATTGTTCGATTTCCGAGGTGACCGAAACTCAGGGGTCCACTGTACTTGTGTATTTGAGTTTGTGAGGCGCGAGCTCCATCTTTTGGTCTTACCTCATAACTTTGGCTGACAGAATTGAGCCTTGTCATATCTATTTTTTTGAATCCTTGTATGACCTAACTTACAAAGAACGAGTAGTTAGCTATCAATTCCAATAATGTACAGTAGGGCCCCGCTTTACGGCATTCCGCTAATACGGCAATTTCAAATTATGACCAAAACTTTCTATACGGTGTGCGGTCTTTCAAATACAGCTCTCGCCACTCGGTTTGTTTACATTCTCCTTGAGCACATCTCAATATTATGTAGTATTAATAATCACTCTTGGGCACATTAAATGTTCTTTTTTATGTCAATATAGACATTTTCATTAATCCATCTATGATATTTTCTTCAAAATTATATAAGAAACATGTTACATAGCATATAAACATTTTATGTTTATATATTATTGAAGTGTGGTAACCGGGCGGAGGGAAAACATTACGTGACTCCCCTTAATACATAACGCTTTTGTTTACAATTCTCGGCATGAATTATTCATTATTTCTTCCTTTGTTTATGATAGAAACGATTTTTAAACTCAGTGAACATGGTATGTCGATGGTAATAATATGGCTCTTGGCCACATTACATATCGTGTAAGTATGTAGGTAGGTGTAGGTATGTAGCACAGGCGGACTACATACCTACATTATTATTATAACTGATAATTATCAATGTTCTAGGTAGTAGGTTGGTAGACAGCAACCGCCCAGGGAGGTACTACCGTCCTGCCAAGTGAGTGTAAAACGAAAGCCTGTAATTGTTTTACATGATGGTAGGATTACTGGTGTCTTTTTTCTGTCTCATAAACATGCAAGATTTCAGGTATGTCTTGTTACTTCTACTTACACTTAGGTCACACTACACATTCATGTACAAGCATATATATATACACACCCCTCTGGGTTTTCTTCTATTTTCTTACTAGTTCTTATTTCCTCTTCTCCATGGGGAAGTGGAACAGAATTCTTCCTCCGTAAGCCATGTGTGTTGTATGAGGCGACTAAAATGCCGGGAGCAAGGGGCTAGTAACCCCTTCTCCTGTATATATTACTAAATGTAAAAGGAGAAACTTTCGTTTTTTCCTTTTGGGCCACCCCGCTTCAGTGGGAAACGGCCGACGTGTTGAAAGAAAGAAGAATTATAAATATATAAATTCAAGGATTATGTGGAGTAAAATAAAGGTTGGATGTGAAAAGTGGGTTATAGTAAGTGTTTATGCACCTGGAGAAGAGAGAAGTGTAGAGGAGAGAGAGAGAGATTTTGGGAAATGTTGAGTGAGTGTGTGGGGAGTTTTGAACCAAGTGAGAGAGTAATTGTGGTTGGGAATCTTAATGCTAAAGTGGGTAAAAATGTTGTGGAAGGAGTAGTAGGTAAATTTGGGGTGCCAGGGGTAAATGTAAATGGAGAACCATTAATTGAGCTATGTGTAGAAAGAGGTTTGGTAATAAGTAATACATATTTTATGAAAAAGAGGATAAATAAATATACAAGGTATGATATAGCACGTAAGGAAAATAGTTTGTTGGATTATGTATTGGTGGATAAAAGGTTGATGGGTAGGCTTCAGGATGTACATGTTTATAGAGGGGCAACAGATATATCGGATCATTATTTGGTTGTAGCTACAGTTAGAGTAAAAGGTAGATGGGACAAAAAGAAAATGGCAACAGCAAGTAAGAGAGAGGTAAAAGTGTATAAACTAAGGGAGGAGGAAGTTAGGGTGAGATATAAGCAACTATTGGCAGAAAGGTGGGCTAGTGCAAGTATGAGTAGTGGGGGGGTTGAAGAGAGTTGGGATAGTTTTAAAAATGCAGTATTAGAATGTGGGGCAGAAGTTTGTGGCTATAGGAGGGTGGGTGCAGGAGGAAAGAGGAGTGAGTGGTGGAATGAAGAAGTAAAGGGTGTGATAAAAGAGAAAGAGGTAGCTTATGAGAGCTTTTTACAAAACAGAAGTGTTAATAGAAGAGCAGAGTATATGGAGAGTAAAAGAAAGGTGAAGAGAGTGGTGAGAGAGTGCAAAAGAAGAGCAGAAGAAAGAATGGGAGAGGCTCTGTCAAGAAATTTTGCTGAAAACAAGAAAAATTTTTGGAGTGAGATAAACAAGGTAAGACAGCCTAGGGAACGAATGGATTTGTCAGTTAAAAACAGAGTAGGGGAGTTAGTAGATGGGGAGCTGGAGGTATTGGGTAGATGGCGAGAATATTTTGAGGAACTTTTAAATGTCGATAAAAAAAGGGAGGCGGTAATTTCATATACTGGCTAGGGAGGTACAACATCGTTTAGGAGTGAAGAAGAGCAGGATGCGAGTGTGGGGGAGGTGCGTGAGGCATTACGTAGAATGAAAGGGGGTAAAGCAGCTGGAACTGACGGGATCATGACAGAAATGTTAAAAGCAGGGAGGAATATAGTGCTGGAGTGGTTGGTATTTTTGTTTAATAAATGTATGAAAGAGGAAAGGTACCTAGGGATTGGCAGAGAGCATGTATAGTTCCTTTATATAAAGAGAAGGGGGATAAAAGAGTGTAAAAATTATAGGGGAATAAGTTTACTGAGTATACCAGGTAAAGTGTATGGCAGGGTTATTTTTGAAATAATTAGAGGTAAGACAGAGAGTAGGATTGCAGATGAGCAAGGAGGCTTCAGAGTGGGTAGGGGATGTGTAGAGCAAGTGTTTACAGTGAAGCATATATGTGAACAGTACAGTGGTACCCCGGTTTACGATGGTCCCCAAACTCACCCTTTTATGTAAGTTTATTTTTTTAAATGCTTTTGTAAGTGTAATTTTGGGGGTCTAAAAGGACTAGTCTATTTTACAACATTTCTTAAGGAGATAAATTCGTTTGGTAATGGCACTTGAACAGCATTCTGGAATGAAAAAATATCGTAAACCGGGGTACCACTGTATTTAGATAAAGGTTGAGAAGTTTTTATTGCATTTATGGATTTAGAAAAGGCATATGATAGAGTGGATAGGGGAGCAATGTGGCAAATGTTGCAAGTGTATGGAATAGGTAGTAAGTTACTGAAGGCTGTAGAGAGTCTTTATGAGGATAGTGAGATTTAGGTTAGGGTGTGTAGGAGAGAGGGAGATTACTTCCCGGTAAAAGTAGGTCTTAGACAGGGATGTGTAATGTCACCATGGTTGTTTAATATATTTATAGATGGGGTTGTAAAAGAAGTAAATGCTAGGGTGTTGGGGAGAGTGGTGGGATTAAATTATGGAGAATTAAATGCAAAATGGGAGTTAACACAGTTACTTTTTGCTGATGATACTGTGCTTATGGGAGATTCTAAAGAAAAGTTGCAAAGGTTAGTGGACGAGTTTGGGAGTGTGTGTAAAGGTAGAAAGTTAAAAGTGAACATAGATAAGAGTAAGGTGATGAGAGTATCAAACGATTTAAATAAAGAAAAATTGGATATCACATTGGAGAGAGGGATTATAGAAGAAGTAAATGTTTTCAGATATTTGGGAGTTGACGTGTCAGCGGATGGGTTTATGAAGGATGAGGTTAACCATAGAATTGATGAAGGAAAAAAGGTGAGTGGTGCGTTGAGGTATCTGTGGAGACAAAAAACGTTTTCCATGGCGGCAAAGAAGGGAATGTACGAAAGTATAGTGGTACCAACACTCTTATATGGGTGTTACGCATGGGTTGCAAATGCTGCAGCGAGGAGGCAGCTGGAGGCAGTGGAGATGTCCTGTCTAAGGGTAATGTGTGGTGTAAATATTATGCAGAAAATTCGGAATGTGGAAATTAGGAGAAGGTGTGGACTTACTAAAAGTATTTGTCAGAGGGCTGAAGAGGGGTTGTTGAGGTGGTTTGGTCATTTAGAGAAAATGGATCAAAGTAGAATGACTTGGAGAGCATATAAATCTGTAGGGAAAGGAAGGCGGGGTAGGGGTCGTCCTAGAAAAGGTTGGAGGGAGGGGGTAAAGGAGGTTTTGTGGGCGAGGGGGTTGGACTTCCAGCAAGCATGTGTGAGCGTGTTAGATAGGAGTGAATGGAGACGAATGGTTTTTGGGACCTAACGAGCTGTTGGAGTGTGAGCAGGGTAACAT
This sequence comes from Cherax destructor, assembly GCA_009830355.1. Classification (NCBI taxonomy): domain Eukaryota; kingdom Metazoa; phylum Arthropoda; class Malacostraca; order Decapoda; family Parastacidae; genus Cherax; species Cherax destructor. The sequence continues at coordinate 9,937 of WNWK01010062.1, forward strand.
TTTGTGAAGGGATTCAGGGAAACCAGTTAATTGATTTAGTTGGACTTAAGTCCTGGAAATGGGAAGTACAATGCCTGCACTTTAAAGGAGGGGTCTGGGATAGTGACAGCTGGGAGGGACTATTCTCAGCTGTCGTATCTGAGCGCCTCTGCAAAGACAGTGATTATGTAGGAGTGTGGTGAAAATGTTGAATGATGATGAAAGTATTTTCTTTTTGGGGATTTTCTTTCATTTTAGGTCACCCTGCCTCGGTGGGAGACGGCCGACTTGTTAAAAAAAAAAATGAGATATGGTAGCCAGGCGACTTGTAGGACTTGTGGTAGCCAGGCGACGTGTAGGACTTGTGGTAGCCAGGCGACTTGTAGGACTTGTGGTAGCCAGGCGACTTGTAATCCAACATCAGAGAAAATGTGTACACTATAATATTACTGGGGGTAGCTAGAAAATTATTCCTTTCGTATGCCTTTACTCAGGGCGTCATTTTTTCTAAAAATGGTGTTACATGAGAATGGGAGTGTTTCCCTTTATTTATTCTACTGTATCAACGTGGAGACAACTTGTACACAATGTAAAGTGACGAAAACCAAACGCATTCACCTGGTTTGTTTACATTACGTGTGGGTGGGGAGGGCTGCCCTTGCTGGCTACCCATACTTCCCAACCTGTGTGGGTGGGGTGGGGTTGGGTGGGGTGGGGTGGGGAGGGCAGCCCTTGCTGGCTACCCATACTTCCCAACCTGTATGGGTGGGGAGGGCAGCCCTTGCTGGCTACCCATACTTCCCAACCTGTGTGGGTGGGGTGGGGTGGGGAGGGAAGCCCTTGCTGGCTACCCATACTTCCGAACCTGTGTTGGTGGGGTGGGGTGGGGTGCGGAGGGCGGCCCTTGCTGGGTACCCATACTTCCCAACCTGACTACCTACAAATAAAACTCACCTCTCACCCTACATTAAGACTACAAATATTTTAAGGTAAGTAATGAGTGTACTGTGTATGTATTTTACTTTTTAATGCCTAGTTCTATTGCTAACTTAATATATGTTAGTGTAAACTTGTTATCTGGCATTTATATGCATTTATAAATGGAAAAAAATGGAGTTCTGCTTTCTGGCTTACAATTTACCTGAGTGTAGGCACTAAGAAAACTACTAATTCTGTATCTTTCCCATCCTCTGTTTGATTTTTCTCATCCTTGCATAATGTGTAAGTCCTCCTGAGATACAGAATATAGTAACTTGGACTACAAAATGTACAGTACATAAACAGAAGAGACTAATATTTTACCTTTATCCGGTAGGTGGTGTTTGGATCTACCCAGCCCTTCTCAACATAGAGCCCAGGAGTTGTGTTGTTGAAGAGCCAGTACCGATCATGATTACGGTCTAATCCCAGGGGCTGCTGACGAATTAGCATTTCTTTCTGCATCAGTACTCGGTCATACTCCTGGACTACAAATAATCGTCTCTGTTTTTTTTCCTCCTCCATTCTCCTACAAAACAAAAAATAAAAAAATAATCTTATAAAGACATTACACAAAATTACATATACATGCAGTATTAGCTTTATGTATGAGTAACATATAAAAGCAAGATGATGCTACTGTACAATATACTGAAATTAACTGGAAATGTTTATGAATGAGAAGTGAAATATCTGGTTACAGGGAGGGAGAAGGGGGAGAAGCATAAAAGTAGGAGGATTTTTTGTTGTTGTTTACAGCAATTTTTTTTAACACAAGGTAGGGAGATCCAAAAAGGAAGAAACACCTTCACTGTCATTCATTCAATCAATCACCATCTTGCCAGAAGTGTGCTGACATCACAGCTCAGACAACTCTCCCAACAGTAACATTGCATTCCTACCTCCAGGACTTGAAGTCCAGCAAACTAGTTTACCAGAATCCCTTCATAAATGTTACCTTGCTCACACTCCAACAGCAAGTCGAATCATAAACACCACTTGTCTCCACTAACTCCTATTATACTTGCACAAGCCTGATGGATGTTCAAGTTCCTAGAACTCAAAACCTCCCTTACACCTTCCTTACAACCCTTCCTGGGACAGTTCCCATGCATCCTTCCTTCCACCACATATTTGTAAGCCCTCCTAATTATCCTACTTTGCTCCATTCTCCCTCTATGTCCAAACCACCTTAGCACCTCTGCTTTCTGAATAATACATTTGATAATCCACACAACTTCTAATTTCCAAGATGTGAATTCTCTGCAGAATATTCAGACCACACCTTGCCATCAAATGTACCATTTCTACTACCTCCAACCCCCTAATTGCAGCATTTAAAAGACCATGTTTCACATCCATAAAAGAGGATGGAGCAGAATAGGATGATCAAGGGGAGTGTATAAATGCAGGGTGGAAGGGAAGGAATTATCCAAGAAGGGTTAGAGAGGGTAAAAAAAAGTTTTGGGTGCTGGTACAAGGAAAAATGGTTTATAGCTTAATGTGCTCTTGGAGTGTGAGTCAAGTAAGATTTATGAAGGCATTCAGGGAAACCAGTTAGCCAGAAAGAGAGGTGGGAAATGTTGCAGTTCAGATGACCATTTTAATTGTGATGTATGTGCACTTCTAGCAGGACACCTACTGAATGAATGGTGGTGATGAAGAACAAAAAGGCACAATACCCTGACTGGAACAATATGCATAAAACCCGCACAAAGGAGAGAGAAGCTTACGGAGATGTTTCGGTCCGACTTGGACCATTTACAATGTCACACTAACACAAAAGAGAGGGAGCCAGTATCTATAGGCGAGGGGAACAGATGGGACCATAAGAGGAAGAAAAAGTAGTGGTAAGGCTGGCGGTGGCGGCAGCAGCAGCAGCAGCAGTGGTGGTGTTGGTAGTAAAAAGTAGGGAAAGTAGCTTTAGTTCCACAAGAGACAGAAAGGGAGGCAATAGTAATGGTAGTAGCAGTAGCAGAGAAGTACATACTTTGAAACTGTTTTTCTTACTATTGGTGTGTGCCCTTCCCTCTGGCTCTGCTATGCATGACTAGTCTCTTCCAACCATTTTTTGATGCCCTTAACAATCTTGCTCCTTCCATCAAATTTAAAGCTGAATGGGAATCTAACTCTTGGTTTCCTTTCCTTGATGTGCATGTCCATCGCTTGGCTACAGGATTTTTCTTTTTCCGTTTATCGCAAGCCTATGCACAGTGGTATGTACATTTAATACTTTTCTTACCATGCTCTCTCTGTCAAGAAAACTGTTCATATTGCTCTCTTTTTCCGTGCCCTCTGCATTTGTGACCCCTCAGTTCCTTAAATCGGAAATTTCTACTCTTTGCAACTCATTCTCGTCTTGGCTAACACTTCTGATTTCATAAACTCTGCCTTCTCACATGCTAAGCAGACTTTCTTCTCTCCCAAACTCTACTCCTGTGAAATCTCCTGTTCTCTGCCTTTCCTATATTTCCAGTTTTTCTAATTCAACAACTACTGCCATTCCTTAGACATCAAACTTGCTTTTTACCAAACTAACACCCTTCACAGTAGTCTAGTTCATATCTCTCCTCCTGCTATAGATGTCCCTGGTGTCTACTCTATTATGTGCTCTTGTCCTCTTCAATACTTGGAGAAACTGGCCACTCTCTTTCTGACAGACTCAAAAAGCACCAAGTGTTAGACTTGCCGACACTAATAATGCTCTTTTCTGTCATGTTATAGATCACAACCATCCTACTGACTGGTCCTCTGCTAAAACTGTCTACCCCTACTTCTAGCCTTCACATCTGCAGTCTTGTTGAAGCATCCCTTATACACAACTTTCCTTGTATGAATTGTAGTCCTGGTTTTGTCTCTGCAGATGCCTTCCCTTCTCATTACACTGTCAAAGGCTCCAAACTTCAGAACACTTGTGACTTGACCTGATCCTTTCTTCTGCTCCTCCCCCTACCTCTTCTCCTTTCCTATTCTTTTCTTTTCCTTTCTTCTGCTTAAGTGTGTTCTGTTCTTCTATCCCCCCCCCCATGTTTTTGGTCCTAATCTTTGTGGACCCTTAGCTCTCCAGCAGTGCGCCTTTCTCTTGTCCTTAGACTGACCCCACTTCTACTACTACTATGATTACCACTCCATTACTACTAGTGCTACTACTATTATTGCCTCCCTTCACCCTTCACTCTCCTTTCTCTCTTGTGCAACTAAAACTACTCTCCCTACTTTCTACTACATCTACTACTACTTCCACTACCAGACTTACCACTACCACTACTTCTTTTCCTTCCTCTCTTGGCCCCATCCCTGTCCCCTCCTCACCTAAACATACTGGCTCCCTCTCTTTCTCGTGTTAGTGTGACTTTGTAAATGTCCAAGTCGGACTGAAACATCGTCATAAGCTTCTCTTTCCTATGTGTGTGTTGTAGAATGGTGATTTTTTTTTTTTTTTGGTGGTAGTGGATTAACCCTACCTTAGAAGGGTACAGTTGAGGAGTAGAAAAAAGAATAATTATATGTGGATTGTTTCCCTCCAGAAAACAGGATTTCCTTTAAACCTTTCATTTTTTTACTTAGTTTACTTACTGCTCATTCAACAGGATCTTGTTTTTTTCTTTCTCTTCATTAGTCAGCCGTCGCCTCTTCACTCTTGATGCCAAATCCAAGTCTTGGGCTTCCTTCTTACTGCAGTATTTATCAATGGTATGTGCTACAAGAAATATTAGAAATTAATTTTACAAAGTTGAAATATAGTAGGTTATATATTCTTGACAAATACCTACACAACAGTAAACAAACTAAGTACTGTACCACAAAACATGTTTCACAAACAAATAATCCTCTCCAAAGCAAGTGAACCCTTTCTCACAACTACTGATACAACGAACAAGTGTAATGACTTTTACAACAGGAACTAATCTAGGAAACAACATTCCAGAGGGCATACCAACATCAGTAGCTATCTGCCTGAAAATTACCCTAATTTCTTTTACAAGGCTCCTACTGCCTCTTCAGAAATAATTACAAAAAAACAGAATCACTTGAAATGCAGTTAATAACACAAATGAAATAGGTTCTTTCAACGAACCAGCCTTATCCCACCAAACCAGGGTGGCCCAAAAAGAAAAACTAAAGCTTCTCTATAAATTTAATAATGTATACAGTAGAAAGGGTTACTAGCCCCTTGCTCCTGGCATTTTAGTCGCCTCTTACGACACACACGGCTTACGGAGGAAGATTTCTGTTCCATCTCCCCATGGAGATAAGAGGAAATAAACAAGAAGAACCAGTAAGAAAAAAGAAAACCCAGAGGGGTGTGTGTATATATATATGCTTGTACATGCATGTGTAAGAAGTAGCAGTAAGAGGTACCCAAAATCTTGCATGTTTATGAGACAGAAAAGAGACACCAGCAATCATACCATCATGTAAAACAATTACAGGCTTCCGTTTTGCATTCACTTGGTAGGACGGTTGCTGTCTACCAACCTACTACCTACAATGAAATTACTATTTTTTTTTTAATACACCAGCTGTCTCCCACAGAGGTAGAGTGACCCCAAAAACGAAGAAACGTTTTCACTTTCATTCACTCTATCAATGTCTTGCCAGAGGAATGCCAATACTTCAGTTCAGATGCCCCTCCAAAAAAAAGCCACACCAGAATTATCTCTAGCTACTGCAATACATTTCAGCATATCACTTGAGAAACAAACCTTCCTAGACATTCTGAAGAGCTAGGATAATACCCATCCACAAAGGCTGTGGGAAACTTAAGAGACAAATCACAACCCTATGCCTACTAATATTTTTGCATCTTCCAGTGTACCTAGCACATTAAAACCTCCTTCAGACAGGTACAGTGGACCCTCGCTATTCAAACACTCCAAAACTCACCCTCATTCCAGAATGCTGTTCAAGTGCTGTTACCAAACGAATTTATTCCCATAAGGAATGATGTAAATTAGTTTAGTCCATTTCAGACTCCCAAAAACACACTTATAAAAGTACTTACAATAATAAACTTTCATAAAAGGGTGAGTTTTGGAGTGTTCGAATAGCGAGGGTCCACTGTATATAGAATTTCTGATTCAAATAAGCTTTAAAATCAAGTAATGATTTTATTTCACCCTGTCTTCTTGTAGTATATCTTTAAATAGTGAACTAGCCTCGATTATTTTTCACACTCATAGGTTAGAATGTAAGGAACAAATAAGAGATATTTGGGTTTGAGAAACTGAATGAGTGCAATCTGAATAAAATTCAATACTAGTTGGTTTTCAATTTCTGGGCTGTGCATCAAGCTTAAAAAATAAATGATGTTGCCATTGTTCACAATAAAGAACCGTGCTGACAGTGATGGTTTTGCATACTGCAACAGCCAATTTTTTTTACAGGTCTACCTGGAGAGTCTACCTGGAGAGAATTCCAGGGGTCAACGCCCCCGCGGCCCGGTCTGTGACCAGGCCTCCTACCAAAATGCATCTTGAATGAAGATGCACAGATGACCCATGTCTAACATGGAAGTTAAGTACCTGAAAACAGTGTAAATAAATAAAAAAAAAAAATGTAAAATGAGCTGAAGAACATGTGAAGGGAAAAAAGGGATACATTCTTTGCAACCCCCACAATAAACAATTTATTTTATGGCTTGTAATTCCATAAAAAGTTGTTTAACTGTAGTTGAATAAAGCAAGGTGTACATAATTAAAACACATTACTTGTAGCTAAAAATATTGCATAAATTAATTTTTTCTTACTTTAAATTCTGGTTGCTAGTGTGTGTCAATGATCTTGAAAGGCAAGGAGAGGGATGACTTGGCCCTACGAGACTGAGGTGGATGGTTGTGGATCCTGAGCTGAGGTGGATAGCCAAGGTTCTTGGACTGATGTTGACACAGAGTTGTCATTAGATGGTTGTACTTGGGTGATCAGGTATACTGTAATGAATCTCTGGTCTGTTTTACCCTTCAGTACTTTATATGGCTGACCATACGGCATCATCAGCTGCTCCACACCCACCTTCAGAGCCAATATGCCACCAGTGACTATCAAATTTCAAACTCAATCTTTTCAGTTTAAAATACTTATTCTTTTATGGCACCTCCAGCATCACTGATAATAGGTTGATAAGATAAAAATCAATTCACTAACAAACAACTGAGTATAGTACGGGCTGCACATGCACAGAGGACTGGCAGTATGGGAGGCTGGTTAACTCTTTCACTGTCCAAAACCCCAAAATTAAAATGGCTGTGTCCAAATTTAAAAAAAAAAAATTCTTATCAATTAAAAAAGGACATTTTTTTCTGGTGGCAATAAAAAAAAAATCCCCTCAGTACTCGCCAAGACATAAAAGTGCACAGTTGACGACTGATGACCTGCTGATGGCAATGTTGGCGATTGCCACACGCTCCACATTTTTCTACTTTATTATTTAGCACTGGTTTTCTATTTTTTTTTTACAATTTCCAGTAACTTTCATGGCCCATGAGACCAATTTTATGCACAATGTACATAAATCCACCCGTTGCATGCAACATAATACCCACACTAATAGTGTCTTCTTTCAATAAACCAGCCATATCCTCCCAAGGCAGAGTGGCCCAAAAGCAAAAACGAAAGTTTCTCATTTTTAATTTAGTAATATGTACGTATTTATGTATAGTGGAAATAAACAAGAAATACTAAGAAAATAGAAGAAACCCCAGAGGGCTGTGCATATACGTACTACATATACAGTGGTCCCTCGGTTTTCGCCGAAAATTCGTTCCAGAATGCTGCTCAAGTGCCATTACCGAACGAATTTACTTCCTTAAGAAATAATGTCACGTAGGTTAGTCTATTTCAGACCCCCCAAAAATACACTTGCAACAGCACTTACGAAAATACACTTACATAAATGTTCGAGTTCGGAGTTGCACGAAAACCGAGGGACCACTGTATATGCTTGTATATGCATGTGTAGTGTGACCTAAATGTAAATAGAAGTAGCAAGACATACCTGAAACCTTGCATGTTTATGAGACAGAAAAAAAAAAAAGACACCAGCAATCCTACTATCATGTAAAACAATTACAGGATTCTGTTTCACACTGACTTGGCAGGACGGCAGTACCTCCCTGGGCGGTTGCTGTCTACCAACCTACTACCTCCCACTAATAGTCATCAGTACATAAAGCTGTCTACCAACCTAGGTAGTAGGTTGGTAGACAGCAGCCACCCAGGGAGGTACTACCGTCCTGCCAAGTGAGTATAAAACGAAAGCCTGTAATTGTTTTACATGATGGTAGGATTGCTGTTTTTTTCTTTTTGTCTCAAACATGCAAAATTTCAGGTACAGTGGACCCTCGCTATTCGAACGGCTCGGCAGTCGAACAAACCGTCATTAGAACAAGAAAATCGATATCGTCATGCGAACAAAATATCACGATTCGAACAAGTGTGTCCATCACCTGTCCGCCCAGGCGCTTGGAGAGCCAGTACCTCGTTGTTTACACTCGAGAGAACAATACCCTGCACGCTCATCCAGACATTTCACACTTAATTATAATTGTTTGGAGTTTGTTCATTAAGTGTGAGGCAGTGGTGAGAGACAGTGGTGGTAGAGGCAGTGGTGAGGCAGTGGTGAGAGGCAGTGGTGAGAGGCAGTGGTGGTTGAGGCAGTGGTGAGAGGCAGTGGTGGTTGAGGCAGTGTGGTAGAGGCAGTGGTGGTAGAGGCAGTGGTGGTAGAGGCAGTGGTGGTAGAGGCAGTGGTGAGAGGCAGTGGAGGTAGAGGCAATGGAGGTAGAGGCAGTGGTAAGATGCAGTGGTGAGAGGCAGTGGAGGTAGAGGCAGTGGTGAGAGGCAGTGGTGAGAGGCAGTGGTGAGAGGCAGTGGTGGTAGAGGCAGTGGTGAGAGGCAGTGGTGAGAGGCAGTGGAGGTAGAGGCAGTGGTGAGAGGCAGTGGTGGTAGAGGCAGTAGTGGTTGAGGCAGTGGTGAGAGGCAGTGGTGGTAGAGGCAGTGGTGAGAGGCAGTGGTGAGAGGCAGTGGTGAGAGGCAGTGGTGGTTGAGGCAGTGGTGGTTGAGGCAGTGGTGGTAGAGGCAGTGGTGGTAGAGGCAGTGATGGTAGAGGCAGTGGTAGTAGAGGCAGTGGTAGTAGAGGCAGTGGTAGTAGAGGCAGTGGTGAGTAAACAAGATTAAATGAAGGTTCGGGAGGGAGTTTTGTAAACAAACCAGTTGTTGTTGCTGTTACCAGCCTGACGCGTACGATTTCTGTTCATTCCTTGAAGCTGACTGGAAGTGATCTAATGCACTTAGCATTACAAACTCCGTTTTCTCTTATACTAACACGTCTGAAGGAGGAAAGAATGGGAATATGTTTTCACAGCTGTAGCGAGAATGTCCGCCACCACCATCCTTCCCAGCCACCACATTCGTAATGACATACATATTTTATTCATTCTAGAGTGTATATCAGGTTTTTATGTTATTTATATTGTTTATGTCATATTAGATGAATTGTGATAGATAAATAAGCTGTCGAGTTGATAATAGCTTCACAGTGAAGTACTATTTTGTCATGCCTCCTGACAGCAGGAACGGATTAATTGTATTTCCATTATTTCTTATGGGAAAAATTAAATCGTCACTCGAACATTTCGCGTTGAGAACTAGCTCCTGGAACGGATTAAGTTCGAATAGCGGGGGTTCACTGTATATCTTGCTAATTCTACTTACACTTAGGTCACATTACGCATGCATGTACAAGCATATATATACACACCCATCTGAGTTTTCTTCTATTTTTTTACTAGTTCTTGTTTTTGTTTATTTCCTCTTATTTCCATGGGGAAGTGGAACAGAATTCTTCCTCTGTAAGCCATGCGTGTCGTAAGAGTCGACTAAAATGCCAGGAGCAAGGGGCTAGTAACCCCTTCTCCTGTACACATTACTAAAGTTAAAGAGAAAGTTTTGTTTTTCTTTTTGGGCCACCATGCTTCAGTGGATGTGGCCGGTTTGTTGAAAGAAGTAGTTTATACAACAATGTAAACAAAATACTTCACATTACTACTGTTCTAACATTTATGTACATGCAGCCAGACACTGGTTATGTTCCAAGAACTGTTGCAGTCTATGGAAGTCCTTGAAACACTACTCCAGACACAGCAGTTTTACTCTACACAAAGCATGTGTCTCTGTGCTTTGGTGGGCACTTTGTTGTGTGTGCAAAGACATAACATCTTTTATGAGCTCATTTCTTTTCTGTAGCAGGAAGTAGTGTTAGGAAGTGATCAACAAACAAGCAAGAGGATATTTGGTGATCATCTTGTAGTGATATTTCCAGCATCATGAAGATCACTTTCATTCACTGTACTGTATGTTTGAAACTAAAGAACTCGTTGTCCATTCCATAATTCTTGTTGTTAGACCTGTCACTGGGGAATAAAACTAGTTCAGAATGCCTGCGAGTGAGGCTTTTCCATCTGTGCAGCATAATAAATAGGGTGTACTAAATATGGCATTCTCACGCAGTGCTGCAGGACCCCCGATTTTTTGTATAGTGAGCTGACTGCACTCTTAACAGAGTTAAGAGTGAGGCTAGGCCTCTCCATTATATCAATGGTTGCCCTCATAGGTTTGCTGTGAGGTGGAGGGAAAAATTTTCACAGCATGTCACATTTTTCCCTACATTTCCGCTGTTAAATGAAGATTGTGGCATACTCGTCAAAATTATGCCACAATTTTTCAACCATGTTATGGTTATAAAGATCTCAAGTTGATAAACAAGTCTACAGTATGAGAATCAGATTAAGTAAATGAGCTGGTGAAAGAAAGCTATTTTATACAATTGTCAACACTGCAGTGACTGCAGATCATATCAAGGCGGTTGTTTTCTGAAAGTGAATGTAAGTGTAAATGTGAGTGTAAAACTTGTTAGACAAATGGGCTGTGACTAGTTATAATAATGGAAGCTTTTCATACCTATGCACTATCTGTAGGCTAAGTAATCATCTACCAATGCTAGATATATGCCAGCACTCTTTGATCCACTCCAGATCATAATTATGGCATTTGAATTTTTACCTTTTTTCTTTGGACTGTAGCCTCTAGGACGGCCTGGAGATTTTTTGGGTGTCTTTGTTTTGTTTATTTTCTTTTGCAAACGTTCCTGTTTTCTTTGCTTCTTCTTCTCCATCTCTTCTTTCAAACTGATCTTTTTAATTTGGGCTCGCTCCTTATACAGTGTGTACACCTTTTCTTCAATTTCCTCAACATGTTCCTACAGGATAACAAAATAAATTAAATAATGCTATATAAGAGTTCATTATTAGTACAGTGGTACCTCGAGTTACGATGGTCCCCAAAATCGCCCTTTTATGTAAGTTTATTTTTTTAAATGCTTTTGTAAGTATATTTTTGGGGGTGTAAAAGGACTAGTCTATTTTACATTATTCCTTATGGGGATAAATTCGTTTGGTAATGGCACTTGAACAGCATTCTCGAACGAAAAAATATCGTAACTCGAGGTACCACTGTATTTACCCATCTTAAAAGCCATAAATCAAATAACCTGATGCTTTAAAACAAGTGGCAACAAAAGTTTGCAAATTAAACAAATTATATAAATGTTACAGTAGACCCTTCATACTATGTGACCACACAAAACTTATCATAATGCTTAAATTATTCAGAGCCAAGGTATTCAAACAATTGAAAAAGCATATTCACCATGCAGTAACAGCTTAACCAAGCATCGATATGAGTACATTTCATACATTACACTGCAAATTTGAATTCCCATACCTACGGTGATCTCCAATGCTGTGGTATTTCATAATAATTGTAGATGCTGGTGATTAATAATAATAAGTGAGAAAATGCATGGAAATGAAAATGATACAGTGAGGGAAAAAACATTGTGTTGAGTGAATATTATCTGATATCCTCCCTGCTTTCTGTATTACCACTCCTGCCAGGAATATTTTACATTTTCTACATAACTGAGAAATGCTAAACAATACATGTTTAACCCTTTCAGGGCCAGTCCGGTAAAATTATGGCTTTGAAGCCAGGGATGGTCCCGTAAAACTACGCTAAAATTCTAGCGGCTTCCAATCTTGCAGGAGAAAGCTGGTAGGCCTACACATGAAAGAATGGGTCTGCATGGTCAGTGTGAGCAGTATATAAAAAATCCTGCAGAATGCAGTGCATAATGAGAAAAAAACTGCAACTGTGATTTTGGTGTAAAACAGTGACTTTGCGGTGTGTTTTCGTATGGTTTTTATGGTTGTATTCTTGGTTTCTTGGTCTCATTTGATAGAATGGAAGATATATTACAGAATTAAGATGATATTGAATGGTTTACAGACTAAAAGTAGCTTAAAATTGAGCTCAAATTAGCAGAAATGTTAAATTTTTGTCAATGTTCAAGAGTAAACAAAACATGTCATGCATCCAATACACGTCAACTGGCCAGTCTAATATGCACTCACGAATGCACTGACATTATTTATACAATTATTACCATTATGCAGTAGTCTGAATAATAGTAAATCTTCTATTTTATGTGTGAATGGAAATTCAAAATAAAAAGAAAGCGTAATAAAAAAAAGGGGCCTGGAGACGTGACTAATGAACAGAGAAAATGTTATTTTAGTGCTAGGAATGCCTACATTATTTATTCTGGACCCTATTTTGAAATTGGCCTTCCTTGAATTTTGTGAAACTGACCAAATTAGTAATTTCTGATCACTTTATTGGGTAGTTGAAATAGGTAAATGGGCAATTTCTTGTACTCAATCGATAGAATAAAAGAAGCTCTAGCTAAACAGCTTTGAGTTTGGTTGACTGGAACAATGGAATTGGCTCAAAATAGGGCTCAAAGTGGGTGAAATCACCGAAGCGCAAATATCTCTTGAGACCGTTAACTTCACGAGTGTAATTCCATACGTTTTTCATTAAATTTCGCACTTTTGCTTTCATTACCTTCGGAAAAAATTCTCTATCATTTAATAAGATTTTTTTTGTGTGAAAATTCTTCGACCCTGGGAGCAAGTTTGAGAGTAGGGCCTCGACCCTCAAAGGGTTAACACTTAAGTATTCTTTATTTCCATAACGTTTCACCTGCACAGTAGGCTTCTCTGGGTGAATAGACGAAACTGCAGAAGCAGTTCACTGTTTCTGCAGTTTCCTCAGTGTTCAACTGAAGTAGTCTACTGTGTAGGCTAAACGTTTGAGAAATAAAGATACCCATAAATGAGAAATATTATTATTTTAATTGCTTTTTATTCTTTTCTTCAAACAATTACTGAAATTTTTTTTTTTAATGTGTCTGCCATCTCCCACCGAGGCAGGGTGGCTCAAAAAAAGAAAAACGCTTTCACCATCATTCAACACTCTCGCCATCATTCAAACATAATCATTGTCTTTGCAGAGTCACCCAGATATGACAGTTTAAATGTCACTCCAAACAGCCAATATTCCAAATCCCTCCTTTAAAGTGCAGACATATTACTTCCCACCTCCAGGACACAAGTACAGCCTACCAGCTTCCCTGAATCCCCTCACAAAATATTACCCTACTCACACTCCAACAGCTTGTCAGGTCCCAACAACCATTCATCTCCCTTCACTCCCAACACGCTCACACATGCCTGCCTGTTTTATATCCAGGCCCCTTGTACACAAAACCTTTTTTACCCCCTCCCTCCATCCTTTCCTAGGACGACCCCTACCCCTCCTCCCATTCACTACAGATTTATACACCCTCCAAGTCAACCTATTTTGCTCCATGACCAAACCACCTCAATAATCCCTCTTCAGTCCTCTGAATAATACTTTTTGTAACTCCACACCTCCTCCTAATTTCCACACTACGAATTCTCCGCATAATATTTACACCACACTGCTTCCAGCCTCCTCCTCGCTGCAGCATTCACAACCCAAGCTTCACATCCATATAAGAGTGTTGGTACTACTATACTCTCGTACATTCCCTTCTTTGCCGCCATGGATAATGTTTTTTTTTGTCTCCACAGATACCCATCCGCTAACAAATCTACTCCCAAATATTTGAACACATTCACTTCTTCCATACTCCCTCCCTCCAAGGTATAAGTCAAAATTAAAGTCTTCGTATAAATCATTCTGCTAGATTTTGTGACAATTCTTTCTGCTTACTTTAAATTTTTCTCCTTTGCAAACTCCTATCAAGCATAATATGGATCATCTTCACTTTTCCAAATAAATACATAGGCGCAGAGTAAACCCTTATTTATAGAATACATTCTCAGCTGTCGTATCTGAGCGCCTCTGCAAAGACAGTGATTATGTATGAGTGAGGTGAAAGTGTTGAATGATGATAAAAATTTTCTTTTTGGGGATTTTCTTTCTGTTTGGGTCACCCTGCCTTGGTGGGAGACGGTCGAGTTGAAAAAAATTCTGTTCTAAACAGAATTTTGCAAAAGCTCTGTTTAGAGCAAAACAATCTCTAAATAAAGATTTGTTCTAACCATTTTTTATTTTTTACCTGACTTGTTGACAAGTCTTGCCTTTAAGATAAATCAGTATACTTACAAGGACAGTATCAGAAGCAATGGCTTGATGGCAGAGAGCTTTCAATACAGCAATAACTTCAGAAGGTTGCAACTCATGTAACTCACTTGACTCCAACTTGTGAATCAATCCATCAGACTGAAATAAAAACATGACATAATTAGGATAAAAAATTTAAATTAAGTCATTTTAAGTTCTCATTAAACTGAGTAGTATGCAAGTAGAATTACAAACAATATGTTAGGTGTTTTGGTCATTTAGAGATAATGGAGCAAAATAGAATGACTTGGAGAGAGTATAAATCTGTAGTGAAGGGGAGGAAAGGATGGAGGGAGGGGGTAAAAGAGGTTTTGTGTGCAAGGGGCCTGGATATGCAGTAGGCATGAGTGAGCATATTAGATAGGAATGAATGGAAATGAATGGTTTTGGGACCTGACAACAGCTCGTGGAACCTCTACTAACGAGTTTAATAAATTCTGTGACCTTGCTCGTATCCCGATTTGCTCAAATGCTGAGTCAATTTTCCTCATTTAAATTAATTGAAATGCAATTAATCCGTTCCAGCTCTCAGGAGGCATGACAAGATACTTCAATATTTCGCTAATATCAACTCTACGGCTTATTTATCTATTACAATTCATCTAATATGACATAATAGACAATATAAATAACATAGAAACCTGATATATACTCTAGAATGAATAAAATATGTCTTTATGTGAAAAGTGGAGGCGGCCATAACCGCTCCAGCATTGTTGTGGTATTCACTGCCATCTAGTGACGGCCTTTTGAAGCAGTCTATTATTATAGAACATTATTATTATAGAACATTATTATTATACATGTATTATTATTATACATGTATTATTATTATATGTATTATATTATTATACTATTATTATTATACGTATTATTATTTATTAGTACATACGTATTCTTATACATTAGGGCCCAGCTTTTCGGCGTTCCGTTTATAAGGCGAGTTCAAATTATGACCAAAACTTTTGTATACGGCAAGCGGTCTTTCAGATACAGCGCACGCCACCTGGTTTGTTTACATTTTCCGTGAGCACATCTCTTTATTATGTAATCATCACTCTTGGGCACATTAAATGTCCAATTTTACGTCAATATAGACATTTTCATTAATCCATCTATGATATTTACTTCAAAATTATACAAGAAACACGTTACATAGCATATAAACATGCTGTTTATATGCTATGTAGGTGTGGTTGCCGGGCGGAGGGAAAACATTATGTAATATTAATAATAATTACTCTTGGGCACATTAAATGTCTTATTTTACGTTAATATAGACATTTTCATTAATTCATCTATGATATTTTCTTCAAAATTATTTAAAAAACACGTTACATAGCATATAAACATGATACATACACCCACAGAATAAAAACTGACAAATATGATATTTGTTTACCAAGTGACTTTGTAGGAGTCGGAAGAATTATGTTTTCTCTAGTCAAACACTGAGGGATAACTGTAGAAAAATATTCCTTTCATATGCCTTCAATCTATATATAGCTATTCATGACCCTTGTGGGTTTAGCGCTTCTTTTTTATTATGGCGATAATAATAATATTACTATCATTAACTCTAAAAATAGTGTGTTGCATGAGAATGGGAGTGTTGCTGTTTGTTTATTTTGTACTAACTTGTACACAATGTAAGAGTATTTGTATTTGAGGTAATTATTATTATAATAAAAAAATTTATTTTGATGTAAAAGTTTCACAAACTCTTATAAACGTATGTGAATGAACTAAAAGTGGACACGTATTAATCGCATTCATTTCGCCTGACCGAGTGATCGCCCACTTTCTGTTAAATTTTTTTTTTTACCTTGTCTGAACTCCGTATCTCGTTCTCTCTCTCGTTTATTCTTTCGTTAACTAGTTGGCTCTCATTGACTATGACATCTAAGCATAGTTGTGATAAAAAGAGGAGTCGTAAGCCTCTTACTTTAAGTGCCAAGTTAGAAATTATTAAACTCAGTGAACTGACTTTTTGGGTTATCCTAGGTTGTCTACGCATATTCTGCTATGTATGATAATCTATGTAACTGTATTTGTGTATACCTGAATAAACTTACTAAAAAGGTATATGTTGATCGCTGAGATAGCCATCAAATACAGAGTGTACTCACCTAATTGTGGTTGCAGGGGTTGAGACTTAGCTCCTGGCCCCCGCCTCTTCACTGACCGCTACTATGTCTTCTCTCTCCCTGCTCCATGATCTTTATCATACCTCGTCTTAAAGCTATGTATGGTTCTTGCCTCCACTACATCACTTGTTAGACTATTCCACTTCCTGACTACTCTATGGCTGAAGAAATACTTCCTAACATCCCTTTGACTCATCTGAGTCTTCAACTAACACTTGCCAGGAGCTAATGCTGCTGGGGATTGCAAGTTAAAACCTATGATAATTTATCACTTAGAGAATCTTAGGGCCCTAAAGAACTATGCAAAAGGTAGCCTCCCTGTTTATTATAAATCCAATTCGAAAGCTTGGATGACTACTGATCTTTTCATAAATTGGTTCACAGACTATTTTAAGCCAATGTTAATACTTTAAGGTAAGTAATAAGTGTACTGTGTGTGTATCTTAATATAAGTTAGTGTAAGCTTGTTGTCTGGCATTTATATGCATTTAGAAGTGGAAAAAATGGAGTTTTGCTTTTCGGCGATGTCTGCTTTAAGGCACTAGCCTGGAACCTAACCTGCCGTGTAAGTGGGGCCCTACTGTACGTAATAATTTATATTTTTATATTATATATGTATTATATAATTGTTATATTATACGTGTTATTATTAGTAGTACGTACGTACATATTCTTGCTTACCATTTGGAATTTTTATTCACAAAAAATAGAAGATTTACTGTTATGCAGACAACTGCATTATTGTAATAACTGTATAAATGTCAACCCATTCGCGACTGCGTATGAGACTGGCCAGGTGGACACGTATTGGACGGTGACGTCATTTGTTTACTCTTGAATATCGCCAAAGAATCGAACATTTCCGCTACTTTGAGCTCAATTTCAAGGTACACGTACTTTTCGTTGTGAAAGCAATCAAAATCATATCTATTTCTGTAATATATCTTCCATTCTATCAAATGAGACCAAAAAAACGAGAATACAACCATAAAAACCATACGAAAATATACCACTAAGGGGCGGCTAATGGCTGAGAAGTGAACTCCGTTATTTATGGTCCGATTTCTTTCAATTTTGGTGTACGTTAAGAAGCATCTTTCCATCATACATTGCCCAAGTTTCAATAAGATAGTCCAACAAACAACTGAGATCCAATTCCCTAGATCAAGAGCCCCTCACCAGCCTTGAGGCCCACTCGCATCTTGAAATTTTGCTCGCATCTGGAAGCAAAAAATTGACCAAACGACTGCTCGTATCTTGAAAAACCTGCACGTCGAGGCACTCGTAAGTAGAGGTTCCACTGTATTTTATAAAGGGATTCAGGAAAACCTGTTAGCCAGATTTGAGTCCTGGAGGTGGGAAGTACAATGCCTGCGCTTTAAAGGAGGGGCTTGAGATATTGGCTGTTTGGAGTGATATCTAAACTGTCATATCTAGGCACCTCTGCAAAGACAGTGATTATGTATGAGTGATGGTGAAAGTGTTGAATGATGAAAGTTTTATCTTACTTTTGGGGGTTTTCTTTGTTTCTGGGTCACCCTGCCTCAGTGGGAAACTGCTGAAGTGTTAAAAAAAAAATATATAAAGAGGACAGAATATTTAAAAAATATGGAGTTGCATTTGGCCATGTGATGAAAAGACTAGTCACAGAAACACATGCTTGTTCAAGCCCTATACTCCAGGAAGAGGCTCACCAGATTCATCTGTGTCTTCCTTGAGAAGGTGGCCATACTGGAGAGACTCCATTCAGTGCTGGTTAGCTAAAAAAAGTTAAGAAATGGCATAAACTTTATAATTTATGCTTTAATTTACTAATGAAACTCCAACTGCAGATAGAAACTGCCAATGAAATGATCTTGAATGAATTACTTCAGACGAAATGAAAAGCAGTTACAACTTAAAATCAGGTGTGCATATTATGCAGAAATTACACAATGAAGGGGGGGGGGGGGAGTCACTGATACTGCCAATCGCTCACGATTTCTTGTACATATAGATAATGATCATTTGAACTCTCTCAAAAAATTCTCAAGAATGGGTTATTCTATTACATACATGAAGCACATTCAAATCACTTCAATATTTTGATGACCGAATGCTTAAGGGTTAAACATGCAGGAGCTGCCCTGAAGTCATTAAAAGCATTGATATAGCCCACTACACAAAGGCAACAGTAAAGAAGTTTCAAAAAGGCTCTCATTATTCACTGTCATTTTTCTGGCCAATGTTGTATTTGCCTTAATGAGCTCCCTAAGTGATAGATCAATTTATGCCTTACACATGTTCCTTTTGTTTTATTAGATGATATTCCTGCATTTTGTATTTATCATTCTTTCCATTTTGGAATCTGTTACCAATGAATCTCATGTTTTCCTTTGCCCATTAAAAGACTGTTATCCATTAGTAATATTTCAATCTTTTACAGGGGTAACTTTCAAGCATATTTTGGTATTGCCAACAAAGGATGATACAAAACCATGCATTTTGTTCCTAACAAAAAATTAATTTCATGTCAAGATCACTGTTGGGCCCTCCTGGAAGGAATGACACTTCATTCACACCAAGACTCATCCCTTGAGACCCTTGTAAGGTCTTTAATGACCATCGCCTCCGATTGTCAGACAACACTCGGTTGTAATGATCAATATCAGATGGAGCTTTCATAATGTTACAGAAACAAGTTGGCAACCAAAACCCAACACCTAGGGAAAGTGGCAGGAACCAAGTGCCTTCCCAGGGGTCCTGGTGCAATAGTGAATCTCTCATTAGGTCCAAAATGCTATCGTCTCTAAAACTGTCCTTGGGATCAAACCTGGAATATTACACAAATCTAGAAGAATGGTTATAATCAACACAGGCAGAACTAGGAGACAAACTAGTGAGGTACTGCATAATTTCTAGATATCTAATGATTGTTCCATCAAGGTGCTTAAGACAATCTCTGTACTCAGCCCTGAACAAAACTCACAACAGGACTCACTAGGTTGAAAGTAATAGCACCCTGTGAGGTCAGGAGGTTCTTCTGCTATTGCATGGAAACAAGTAGCAGCAAGCATGCACACAAGTGTAATCACATACAGAAGCCCATCCCACAAGCATACAGGGATGACCCACTAATGACAGTCATGTCATTAGTGGGTCATACTACCTGGACTGGCATCTCCATCCATCCTCAAGAGGCTGATCAAGCCTAAATGGGGCAGCTATTTGATTAAAATTTTTGTAAGGATTCTGCCACACCAGCCTCGGATGCCCAGGAAAGATGTGAACCCTGAGCTAGTGGTACCACACAAAATGTACAGGTCATGCAACCTGTACGTAGTGTGTGGTAACAAGTGACAGCAACTGATGTAAGTACCAACACCTGGGCTTAACGTAAGGACTGTGGCAGTGAATGGAGGTTACACTGGTGACTAACTGCCACTGGGATACCTGCAAACCTATACAGGAGGCCCTCCACTTTCGCGAGCTTCAAACATTCGCAAATGCCCAGCCGCCCAATCATATTTACCAAACAAACCATATTTACCAAACCTTAACCAGTGGCAGAATTTGACTCTGTTAACTCTGACTAGCTATGTCGGCAGTGACGCTGGCAGTGAAGAGTTAGAATCCACACACTAGACTCATCATGACATGCAGTTACACTCCATATAATCACCTCCATTCAACTGTCATCAATAACTGCATGACTAACTATCATCATCATCGTCATCATCATTACAAGTCATCAAAGTTTGTCTGCCTAACCTTACGAGTGGTGGAACAGAATTCTTCCTCCGTAAGCCATGCGTGTCGTAGGAGGCGACTAAAATGCTGGGAGCAAGGGGCTAGTAACCCCTTCTCCTGTATATATTACTAAATGTAAAAGGAGAAACTTTCGTTTTTCCTTTTGGGCCACCCTGCCTCGGTGGGAAACGGCCGACGTGTTGAAAGAAAGAAGAAGAAATGTTAGGGTGTTAGGGAGAGGAGTGGGATTAAATTATGGGGAATAAAGTACGAAATAGGAGTCGACACAGTTACTTTTTGCTGATGATACTATGCTTATGGGAGATTCTAAAGAAAAGTTGCAAAAGTTAGTGGATGAGTTTGGGAGGGTGTGTAAAGGTAGAAAGTTGAAAGTGAACAAAGATATGAGTGAGGGGATGAGGGTATCAAACGATTTAGATAAAGAAAAATTGGATATCAAATTGGAGAGGAGTATGGAAGAAGTGAATGTTTTCAGATATTTGGGAGTTGACTTGTCAGTGGATGGGTTTATGAAGGATGAGGTTAACCATAGAATTGATGAAGGAAAAAATTTGAGTAATGCATTGAGGTATCTTGGGAGACAAAAAACATTATCTATGAAGGCAAAGAAGGGAATGTATGAAAGTATAGTGGTACCAACACTCTTATATGGGTGTGAAGCTTGGGTTGTAAATGCTGCAGCGAGGAGGAGGCCGGAGGCAGTGGAGATGTCCTGTCTAAGGGCAATGTGTGGTGTAAATATTATGCAGAAAATTCGGAATGTGGAAATTAGGAGGTGTGGAGTTACTAAAAGTATTAGTCAGAGGGCTGAAGAGGGATTGTTGAGGTGCACGTGTGAGTATGTTAGATAGGAATAAATGGAGACAAATGGTTTTTGGGACCTGACGAGGTGTTGCAGGGTAATATTTAGTGAAGGGATTCAGGGAAACTGGCTATTATAGATTTAGCCGGACTTGAGTCCTGGAAATGGGAAGTACAATGCCTGCACTTTAAAGGAGGGGTCTGGGATAGTGACAGTTTGGAGGGACTACTATTCTAAACTGTCGTATCTGAGTGCCTCTGCAAAGACAGTGATTATGTATGAGTGAGGTAAAAGTGTTGAAAGATAATGAAAGTATTTTTTGGGGGGGATTTTCTTTCTTTTTGGATCACCCTGCCTCGGTGGGAGACAGCCGACTTGTTGGAAAAAAAAAAAATGTTTATATACAATATTTTACGATATTTTCATGCGTTTTATGATTGTTCGTGGTTCAATAGGTTAAGGAAGCAGTATTGTTAGGCTAAGTAAATGCTATTATTATATTTCCCTACAATATATTTGCACATTCTAGGTAGTAGGTTGGTAGACAGCAACCACCCAGGGAAGTACTACAGTCCTGCCAAGTGAGTGTAAAACGAAAGCCTGTAATTGTTTTACATGATGGTAGGATTGCTGGTGTCTTTTTTCTGTCTCATAAACATGTAAGATTTCAGGTATGTCTTGTTACTTATACTTAGGTCACATTACACATTCATTTTTTTTTTAAACAAGTCGGCCGTCTCCCACCGAGGCAGGGTGATCCAAAAAGAAAGAAAATCCCCAAAAAGAAAATACTTTCATCATCATTCAACACTTTCACCACACTCATACATAATCACTGTCTTTGCAGAGGCGCTCAGATATGACAGCTGAGAATAGTCCCTCCCAGCTGTCACTATCCCAGACCCCTCCTTTAACCCGTAAACGGTCCAAACTTATATATACGTTTGTACCGCTACTGCCCCAAACGTATATTTACGTTTTATTTTTGCTGCCTCCAAATTTGGCACGATTGGCCTGAGATGCCTGGTCAGCATAGAATGGGTCTTAGCCCTTGGTGTGCGCTGTATTAAAAAATCTGGGACCACTTAGTACGTTGTGGGAGCACCAGTTCAATTGAACGCCAGCTAGAGCAAACAGCGCAGCAAACACATGGGATTCACTGATGTCATGTAGTATTAACTCTCCCATTTTAAGTGGAAAGTGATGTTGACCCCGAGTTTAGTGGCTCTGAGGTGGATATGGCCATAAGTGGTCGAGGAAATATCAAAAACCTTGATAACCCATGTGCAACATCCTTTTAGAATGTCTTACAACCTATGCCTGTCTATCTGTCTCTGTCTATCTGACTATCTCTGTCTCACAGGTACACAAATACAATTATACATAGTGTAAATTTCCTAGGATAACCCAAAAAATCCAGACAAAGTGCTTCTAGATATAATGTGTAAACTTTTTTTTTTTTTTTTTCAACAAGTCGGCCGTCTCCCACCGAGGCAGGGTGACCCAAAAAGAAAGAAAATCCCCAAAAAGAAAATACTTTCATCATCATTCAACACTTTCACCACACTCATACATAATCACTGTCTTTGCAGAGGAGCTCAGATATGACAGCTGAGAAAAGTCCCTCCCAGCTGTCACTATCTCAGACCCCTCCTTTAAAGTGCAGGCATTGTACTTCCCATTTCCAGGACTCAAGTCCAATTAAATCAAATAACTGGTTTCCCTGAATCCCTTCACAAAATGTTACCCTGCTCACACTCCAACAGATCGTCATGTCCCAAAACCATTCGTCTCCATTCACTCCTATCTAACACGCTCACACTGCTTGCTGGAAGTCCAAGCCCTCGCCCACAAAACCTCCTTTACCCCTTCCCTCCAACCTTTTCTAGGACGACCCCTACCCGCCTTCCTTCTCCTACAGATTTATACGCTCTCCAAGTCATTCTACTTTGATCCATTCTCTCTAAATGACCAAACCACCTCAACAACCCCTCTTCAGCCCTCTGACAAATACTTTAGTAACTCCACACCTTCTCCTAATTTCCACATTCCCAATTTTCTGCATAATATTTACACCACACATTGCCCTTAGACAGGACATCTCCACTGCCTCCAGCCTCCTCCTCGCTGCAGCATTTGCAACCCATGCTTCACACCCATATAAGAGTGTTGGTATCACTATACTTTCGTACATTCCCTTCTTTGCCTCCATGGATAACGTTTTTGTCTCCACAGATACCTCAATGCCACTCACCTTTTTTCCTTCATCAATTCTATGGTTAACCTCATCCTTCATAAACCCATCCGCTGACACGTCAACTCCCAAATATCTGAAAACATTTACTTCTTCCATAATCCCTCTCTCCAATGTGATATCCAATTTTCTTTATTTAAATCGTTTCATACCCTCATCACCTTACTCTTATCTATGTTCACTTTTAACTTTCTACCTTTACACACTCTCCCAAACTCGTCCACTAACCTTTGCAACTTTACTTTGGAATCTCCCATAAGCACAGTATCATCAGCAAAGAGTAACTGTGTCAACTCCCATTTGCATTTAATTCTCCATAATTTAATCCCATCCCTCTCCCCAACACCTAGCATTTACTTCTTTTACAACCCCATCTATAAATATATTAAACAACCATGATGACATTACACATCCCTGTCTAAGACCTACTTTTACCGGAGTAATCTCCTCTCTCCTACACACCTAACCTGAGCCTCACTATCCTCATAAAAACTCTTTACAGCCTTCAGTAACTTACTACCTATTCCATACACTTGCAACATTTGCCACATTGCTCCCCTATCCACTCTATCATATGCCTTTTCTAAATCCATAAATGCAATAAAAACTTCTCTACCTTTATTTAAATTCTGTTCACATATATGCTTCACTGTAAACACTTGATCTACACATCCCCTACCCACTCTAAAGCCTCCTTGCTCATCTGCAATCCTACTCTCTGTCTTACCTCTAATTCTTTCAATAATAACCCTACCATACACTTTACCTGGTATACTCAGTAAACTTATTCCCTATAATTTTTACACTCTCTTTTATCCCCTTCCCTTTATATAAAGGAACTATACATGCTCTCTGCCAATCTCTAGGTACCTTCCCCTCTTTCATACATTTATTAAACAAAAATACCAACCACTCCAGCACTATATCCCCCCCTGCTTTTAACATTTCTGTCATGATTCCGTCAATTCCAGCTGCTTTACCCCCTTTCATTCTACGTAATGCCTCACGCACCTCCCCCACATTCACATCCTGCTCTTCTTCACTCCTAAACGATGTTGTACCTCCCTGGCCAGTACATGAAATTACCGCCTCCCTTTTTTCATCGACATTTAAAAGTTCCTCAAAATATTCCCGCCATCTACCCAATACCTCCAGCTCCCCATCTACTAACTCCCCTACTCTGTTTTTAACTGACAAATCCATTCGTTCTCTAGGCTTTCTTACCTTGTTTATCTCACTCCAAAATTTTTTCTTATTTTCTTATTTTCTTACAAGTCTCCCGGGATTCACGCTTCTTGAACTCACGTCGATGCTGAGTTACAACCAACAGCAGATGCTCCAGATGACGTGTAAGTCTACATGTTTCAGCCCTTGCACGTCACAGCATTAGTCTGCCTCTTACACCTTCCTTTACAAAAGCCATGTCTCATCACAGACTCATTATTCGTGCTATTTGTAAGTTGCATGTTTCTTGACAGAAACATGACTGGCAAATACGTATTTACACTTGCTCAGGAACCAGACGTGTTGGTTCAGGAGTGGATCTCTCTGAAACGGGAGAGCTAGTTGCTAGACGGACACAGATAGACAGAGAGCTTGACAGACAGAGAGCTTGAGAGACAGAGAGCTTGACAGACAGACAGAGCTTGACAGACAGAGAGCTTGACAGAGAGCTTGAAAGACACAGGTAGACAGAGTTTGACAGACAGATATGGTTGTGTAACAGTGAAAACAGAGGGAGATGCTCATCAAATGTCACCCCTTATCTTATCACTGAACCCTCGCGTACGCTCATCAAATGTCACCAATTATCTTATCTTATCACTGTCAGCAGTGGACTGACTTGTCTTACATCATGCTTCAAGGGAACTTATTATTCTTATTGTTATTATTATTTTCATTATTCTTATTATTCCTAATTATTTTTTTTATTATTTTTTATTAACACATCGGCCGATTCCCACCAAGGCAGGGTGGCCCGAAAAAGAAAAACTTTCACCATCATTCACTCCATCACTGTCTTGCCAGAGGGGTGCTTTACACTACAGTTATAAAACTGCAACATTAACACCCCTCCTTCAGAGTGCAGACACTGTACTTCCCATCTCCAGGACTCAAGTCCAGCCTGCCGGTTTCCCTGAATCCCTTCATAAATGTTACTTTGCTCACACTCCAACAGCAGGTCAAGTATTAAAAACCATTCGTCTCCATTCACTCCTATCAAATACGCTCACACATGCTTGCTGGAAGTCCAAGCCCCTCGCACACAAAACTTCCTTTCCCCTCCCTCCAACCTTTCCTAGGCCGACCCCTACCCGCCTTCCCTCCACTACAGATTTATACACTCTCGAAGTTATTCTGTCTCGTTCCATTCTCTCTACATGTCGAACCACCTCAACAACACCTCCTCAGCTCTCTGGATAATAGTTTTGGTAATCCGCACCTCCTCCTAATTTCCAAACTCCGAATTCTCTGCATTATATTCACACCACACATTGACCTCAGACATGACATCTCCACTGCCTCCAGCCTTCTCCTCGTTGCAACATTCATCACCCATGCTTCACACCCATATAAGAGTGTTGGTATAACTATGCTCTCATACATTCCCTTCTTTACTTCCATGGACAAAGTTCTTTGTCTCCACAGACTCAGTGCTCCACTCACCCTTTTCCCTCATCAATTCTATGATTCACGTCATCCTTCATAGACCCATCTGCTGACATGTCCACTCCCAAATATCTGAATACATTCACCTCCTCCATACTCTCTCCCTCCAATCTGATATCAATCTTTGTCACCTAATCTTTTTGTTATCCTCATCACCTTATTCTTTCCTATATTCACTTTCAATTTTCTTCTTTTACACACCTACCAAATTCATCCACCAACCTCTGCAACTTCTCTTCAGAATCTCCCAAAAGCAGTGTCATCAGCAAAAAGCAACTGTGACAACTCCACTTTGTATTTAATTCTTTATCTTTTAACCCCACACCTCTTGCCAAGACCCTTGCATTCACTTCTCTTACAACCCCATCTATAAATATATTGAACAACCACGGTGACATCACACATCCTTGTCTAAGGCCCACTTTTACTGGGAAATAGTCCCTTCCCTCCTACACCTCTACTGAGCCTCACTATCCTCATAAAAACTCTTCACTGCTTTCAGTAACCTACCTCCTATTCCATACACCTGCAACATCTGCCACATTGCCCCCTATCCACCCTATCATACGCCTTTTCCAAATCCATAAATGCCACAAAAACCTCTTTACCCTTATCCAAATACTGTTCACCTATATGTTTCACTGTAAACACTTGGTCTACACACCCCTACCTTTCCTAAAGCCCCCTTGTTCATCTGCTATCCTGTTTTCTGTCTTACTCTTAATTCTTTCAATAATAACTCTACCATACACTTTACCAGGTACACTCAACAGACTTATTCCCTATAATTTTTGCACTCTCTTTTGTCCCCTTTGCCTTTATACCAAGGAACAATACACGCTCTCTGCCAATCCTAGGTACCTTACCCTCTTCCATACATTTATTAAATAATAGCACTAACCACTCCAAAACTATATCCCCACCTGCTTTTAACATTTCTATCTTTATCCCATCAATCCCAGCTGCCTTACCCCCTTTCATTCTACCCACTGCCTCACGAACTTCCCCACACTCACAACTGGCTCTTCCACACTCCTACAAGATGTTATTCCTCCTTGCCCTATCACGAAATCACAGCTTCCCTGTCTTCATCAACATTTAACAACTCCTCAAAATATTCCCTCCATCTTCCCGATACCTCTAACTCTCCATTTAATAACTCTCCTCTCCTATTTTTAACTGTCAAATCCATTTGTTCCCTAGGCTTCCTCAACTTATTAATCTCACTCCAAAACTTTTTCTTATTTTCAACAAAATTTGTTGATAACATCTCACCACTCTCTCATTTGCTCTCTTTTACATTGCTTCACCACTCTCTTAACCTCTCTTTTTCTCTCCATATACTCTTCCCTCCTTGCATCACTTCTACTTTGTAAAAACCTCTCATATGCTAACTTTTTCTCCCTTACTACTCTCTTTACATCATCATTCCACCAATCGATCTTCTTCCCTCCCGCACCCACTCGTCTGTAACCACAAACTTCTGTTGAACACTCTAACACTACATTTTTAAATCTACCCCATACATCTTCGACCCCATTGCCTACACTCTCACTAGCCCATCTATCCTCCAATAGTTGTTTATATCTTACCCTAATTGCCTCCTCTTTTAGTTTATAAACCTTCACCTCTCTCTTACTTACTGCTTCTATTTTCCTTGTATCCCATCTACCTTTTACTCCCACTGTAGCTATAACTAAAAAGTGATCTGATATATCTGTGGCCCCTCTATAAACATGTACATCCTGAAGTCTACTCAACAGTCTTTTATCTACCAATACATAGTCCAACAAACTACTGTCATTACGCCCTACATCATATCTTGTATACTTATTTATCCTCTTTTCTTAAAATATGTATTACCTATAACTAAACCCCTTTCTATACAAAGTTCAATCAAAGGGCTCCCATTATCATTTACACCTGGCACCCCAAACTTACCTACCACACCCTCTCTACATGTTTCTCCTACTTTAGCATTTAGGTCCCCTACCACAATTACTCTCACTTGGTTCAAAAGTTCCTATACATTCGCTTAACATCTCCCAAAATCTCTCTCTCCTCTACACTCCTCTCTTCTCCAGGTGCATACACGCTTATTATGACCCACTTTTCGCATCCGACCCTTATTTTAATCCACATAATCCTTGAATTTACACATTTATATTCCCTCTTCTCCTTCCATAACTGATCCTTCAACATTATTGCTACCCCTTCCTTAGCTCAAACTCTCTCAGATATTCCTGACTTAATCCCATTTATTTCTCCCCACTGAAACTCGCCTACCCCTTCAGCTTTGTTTCGCTTAGGGCCAGGACATCCAACTTCTTTTCATTCATAACATCAGCAATCATCTCTTTCTTATCATCCGCACTACATCCACGCACATTCAAACAACCCAGTTTTATAAAGTTTTTCTTCTTCTCTTTTTTAGTAAATGTGTACAGAAGAAGGGGTTACTAGCCCCTTGCTCCCGGCATTTTAATCGCCTCTTACAACACACATGGCTTACGGAGGAAGAATTCTGTTCCACTTCCCCATGGAGATAAGAGGAAATAAGAACAAGAACTAGTAAGAAAATAGAAGAAAACCCAGAGGGGTGTGTATATATATATGCTTGTACATGAATGTGTAGTGTGACCTAAAGTGTAAGTAGAAGTAGCTAGATATACCTGTTTTCCAGCGTGTTTATGAGACAGAAAAAGACACCAGCAATCCTACCATCATGTAAAACAGTTTCAGGTTTCTGTTTCACAGTCACCTGGCAGGACGGTAGTACCTCCCTGGGTGGTTGCTGTCTACCAACCTACTACCTAATAATATTATTATTATAATAATAATAATAATAATAATAATCATAGTTTATTTAGACAGGGTACAATGATACATAGGTAGACATGATACATAGGTATAAATGAGATGTACATGCCAAAAGCCCCTAATATGCAGTGCATTGCGGGCATTCTTAGGACTATTTAATTGTAGACTACATGGTAAAAAATTATGGTTGATAATTTATAAAATAAGTATAATTGTAGTAGGTAGTAGGTTGGTAGACAGCAACCACCCAGGTAGGTACTACCATCCTGCCAGGTGACTATGAAACAGAAACCTGAAACTGTTTTAAATGGTATGATTGCTGGTGTCTTTTTTCTGTCTCATAAACATGCAAGATTTCAGGTACGTCTTGCTACTTCTACTTACACTTAGCTCACACTACACAAACATGTACACGTTTATGTATACACACTCATCTGAGTTTTCTTTGATTTTATCTTAATAGTTCTTGTTCTTACTGCTTTTCCTTTCATATCCATGGGGAAGTGGAATAAGAATCTTTCCTCCGTAAGCCATGCGTGTTGTAAAAGTCAACTAAAATGCCGGGAACAATGGGCTAGTAACCCCTTTTCCTGTATAGCTTACTAAAAAGGAAAAGAAGAAAACCGTCAAGGTGGGATGTTTGAATGTGCGTGGATGTTGTGCGAATGATAAGAAAGAGATGATTGTAGATGTTATGAATGAAAAGAAGCTGGATGTCCTAGCTTTACGTGAGACAAAGCTGAAGGGGTAGGAGAGTTTCAGTGGGAGAAATAAATGGGATTAGGTCAGGGGTTTCAAATAGTTAGAGCTAAAGAAGGAGTGGCAATAATGTTGAATAATCAGTTATGGCAGGTAAAGAAGGAATATAAATGTATAAATTCAAGAATTATGTGGAGTAAAATAAAGGTTGGATGTGAAAAGTGGGTTATAGTAGTGTTTATGCACCTGGAGAAGAGAAGATGTAGAGGAGAGAAAACATTTTGGGAAATGTTGAGTGAGTGTGTGGAGAGTTCTGAACCAAGTGAGAGAGTAATTGTGGTTGGGGATCTTAATGCTAAAGTGGGTAAAAATGTTGTGGAGGGAGTAGTAGGTAAATTTGGGGTGCCAGGGAAAAATGTAAATGGGGAACCATTAATTGAGCTATGTGTAGAAAGAGGTTTGGTAATAAGTAATACATATTTTATGAAAAAGAGGATAAATAAATATACAAGGTATGATATAGCACATAAGGAAAGTAGTTTGTTGGATTATGTATTGGTGGATAAAAGGTTGATGGGTAGGCTTCAGGATGTACATGTTTATAGAGGGGCAACGGATATATCAGATCATTACTTGGTTGTAGCTACAGTTAGAGTAAAAGGTACATGGGACAAAAAGAAAATGGCAACAGCAAGTAAGAGAGAGGTAAAAGTGTATAAACTAAGGAAGGAAAAAGTTAGGGTGAGATTTAAGCAACTATTGGCAGAAAGGTGGGCTAGTGCAAGTATGAGTAGTGGGGAGGTTGAAGAGAGTTAGGATAGTTTTAAAAATGCAGTATTAGAATGTGGGGCAGAAGTTTGTGGCTATAGGAGGGTGGGTGCAGGAGGAAAGAGGAGTGAGTGGTGGAATGAAGAAGTAAAGGGTGTGATAAAAGAGAAAAAGGTAGCTTATGAGAGTCTTTTTACAAAACACAAGTGTTAATAGAAGAGCAGAGTATATGGAGAGTAAAAGAAAGGTGAAGAGAGTGGTGAGAGAGTGCAAAAGAAGAGCGGATGAAAGAATGGGAGAGGCTCTGTCAAGAAATTTTGCTGAAAACAAGAAATTTTTTTTGGAGTGAGATAAACAAGGTAAGAAAGCCTAGGGAACGAATGGATTCGTCAGTTAAAAACAGAGTAGGGGAGTTAGTAGATGGGGAGCTGGAGGTATTGGGAAAATGGCGGGAATATTTTGAGGAACTTTTAAATGTCGATGAAAAAAGGAGGCGGTAATTTCATGTACTGGCCAGGAGGTACAACATCGTTTAGGAGTGAAGAAGAGCAGGATGTGAGTGTGGGGAGTGCGTGAGGCATTACGTAGAATGAAAGGGGTAAAGCAGCTGGAATTGACGGAATCATGACAGAAATGTTAAAAGTAGGGGATATAGTGCTGGAGTGGTTGGTATTTTGTTTAATAAATGAATGAAAGAGGGAAGGTACCTAGGGATTGGCAGAGAGCATGTATAGTTCCTTTATATAAAGGGAAGGGGGATAAAGAGTGTAAAAATTATAGGGGAATAAGTTTACTGAGTATACCAGGTAAAGTGTATGGCAGGGTTATTATTGAAAGAATTAGAGGTAAGACAGAGAGTAGGATTGCAGATGAGCAAGGAGGCTTTAGAGAAAGTTGCAAAGTTTAGTGGATGAGTTTGGGAGAGTGTGTAAAGGTAGAAAGTTAAAAGTGAACATAGATAAGAGTAAGGTGATGAGGGTATCAAATGATTTAAATAAAGAAAAATTGGATATCACATTGGAGAGAGGGATTATGGAAGAAGTAAATGTTTTCAGATATTTGGGAGTTGACGTGTCAGAGGATGGGTTTATGAAGGATGAGGTTAACCATAGAACTGATGAAGGAAAAAAAGGTGAGTGGTGCGTTGAGGTATCTGTGGAGACAAAAAACGTTATCCATTGAGGCAAAGAAGGGAATGTACGAAAGTATAGTGGTACCAACACTCTTATATGGGTGTGAAGCATGGGTTGCAAATGCTGCAGCAAGGAGGAGGCTGGAGGCAGTGGAGATGTCCTGTCTAAGGGCAATGTGTGGTGTAAATATTATGCAGAAAATTGAATGTGGAAATTAGGAGAAGGTGTGGAGTTACTAAAAGTATTTGTCAGAGGGCTGAAGAGGGTTGTTGAGGTGGTTTGGTCATTTAGAGAGAATGGATCAAAGTAGAATGACTTGGAGAGCGTATAAATCTGTAGGGGAAGGAAGGCGGGGTAGGGGTCGTCCTAGAAAAGGTTGGAGGGAAGGGGTAAAGGAGGTATTGTGGGCGAGGGGCTTGGACTTCCAGCAAGCATGTGTGAGCGTGTTAGATAGGAGTGAATGGAGACGAATGGTTTTTGGGACATGACGATCTGTTGGAGTGTGAGCAGGGTAACATTTTGTGAAGGGATTCAGGGAAACCAGTTAATTGATTTAGTTGGACTTGAGTCCTGGAAATAGGATGTACAATGCCTGCACTTTAAAGGAGGGGTCTGGGATAGTGACAGCTGGGAGGGACAATTCTTAGCTGTCATATCTGAGCTCCTCTGCAAAGACAGTGATTATGTATGAGTGTGGTGAAAGTTTTGAATGATGATGAAAGTATTTTCTTTTTGGGGATTTTCTTTCTTTTTGGGTCACCCTGCCTCGGTGGGAGACGGCCGACTTGTTGAAAAAAAAAAAGTATAATTGTGTATCTAAGTTATAAAATTTGAATATAAGTTGAACATAATAATTTATTAATTGTAGCAATGCAACTAATTGAGCGAGATAACAATTTAAAACAATTAATTGCATTGCAGTTACAGTTTACGTATATATTCCTAGACATTAGTAAATGACCAAAGCAGGTGTAAATATCCACCTGTCAAGTGTGTTTGTGACAATTTGAGTACAATTTCAGTACCTAATATTAGTCTTAGAACAAGGAACTACTATAAATTGTAACTATCAGAACATAAAAATAAAATAAAATAAATATAAAAATGAGAAAAAAAGGTATATTGGCAACACTTCTGCAAGCGGCAGGACTTGATGTTGCCGTAACGTGAGCATTCAGTGCCAACTTCTCGGCCTCATATATCGGTAAGTACTGAGCCTAAAAATTTTTTTTTATGCCATTACACTTAGAAAAATGTGCTCTTTATTTCTATAAAAAAAATGTTGTTTTTTTTTCAAAATATTCGGGGCACTGGGGTAGTAAACGTATATATACGTTTGGACCGTTTACGGGTTAAAGTGCAGGCATTGTACTTCCCATTTCCAGGACTCAGTCCAACTAATCAATTAACTGGTTTCCCTGAATCCCTTCACTAAATATTATCCTAGTCACACTCCAACAGCTCGTCAGGTCCCAAAAACCATTCGTCTCCATTCACTCCTATCTAACACGCTCACACATGCTTGCTGGAAGTCCAAGCCCCTCGTCCACAAAACCTCCTTTACCCCCTCCCTCCAACCTTTTCCAGGACGACCCCTACCCCGCCTTCCTTCCCCAGCATATATATATATATATACACACACCTCTAGGTAGTAGGTTGGTAGACAGCAACCACCCAGGGAGGTACTACCGTCTTGCCAAATGAGTGTAAAACGGAAGCCTGTAATTGTTTTACATGATGGTAGGATTGCTGGTGTCTTTTTTGTCTCATAAACATGCAAGATTTCAGGTATGTCTTGCTACTTCTACTTACACTTAGGTCACACTACACATTCATGTACAAGCATATATATATACACACCCCTCTGGGTTTTCTTCTATTTTCTTACTAGTTCTTGTTCTTATTTCCTCTTATCTCCATGGGGAAGTGGAACAGAATTCTTCCTCCGTAAGCCATGCGTGTCGTAAGAGGCGCCTAAAATGCCTGGAGCAAGGGGCTAGTAACCCCTTCTCCTGAATAAATTACTAAATGTAAAAGGAGAAACTTTCGTTTTTCCTTTTGGGCCACCCTGCCTCGGTGGGAAACGGCTGACGTGTTGAAAGAAAGATATATATATATATATACACACCTCTAGGTAGTAGGTTGGTAGACAGCAACCGCCCAGGGAGGTACTACCGTCCTG
The DNA here is from genome assembly GCA_009830355.1 of Cherax destructor. Classification (NCBI taxonomy): domain Eukaryota; kingdom Metazoa; phylum Arthropoda; class Malacostraca; order Decapoda; family Parastacidae; genus Cherax; species Cherax destructor. The sequence goes on from WNWK01010062.1 coordinate 43,685, forward strand.
CCAAGTGAGTGTAAACGAAAGCCTGTATTTGTTTTACATGATGGTAGGATTGCTGGTGTCTTTTTTCTGTCTCATAAACATGCAAGATTTCAGGTATGTCTTGTTACTTCTACTTACACTTAGGTCCCACTACACATTCATGTACAAGCATATATATATACACACACCCCTCTGGGTTTTCTTCTATTTTCTTACTAGTTCTTGTTCTTATTTCCTATCTCCATGGGGAAGTGGAACAGAATTCTTCCTCCGTAAGCCATGCGTGTCGTAAGAGGCGACTAAAATGCCGGGAGCAAGGGGCTAGTAACCCCTTCTCCTGTATATATTACTAAATGTAAAAGGAGAAACTTTTGTTTTTTCTTTTGGGCCTCCCCGCTTCGGTGGGAAACGGCCGACGTGTTGAAAGAAGAAGATATACACACCCCTCTGGGTTTTCTTCTATTTTCTTACTAGTTCTTGTTCTTATTTCCTCTTATCTCCATGGGGAAGTGGAACAGAATTCTTCCTACGTAAGCCATGCGTGTCGTAAGAGGCGACTAAAATGCCTGGAGCAAGGGGCTAGTAACCCCTTCTCCTGTATATACAGTGGTACCTCGACTTACGATGGTCCCCAAACTCACCCTTGTATGTAAGTTTATTTTTTTAAATGCTTTTGTAAGTGTAATTTTGGGGGTCTAAAAGGACTAGTCTATTTTACAACATTTCTTAAGGAGATAAATTCGTTTGGTAATGACACTTGAACAGCATTCTGGAATGAAAAAATATCGTAAGTCGAGGTACCACTGTATTACTAAATGTAAAAGGAGAAACTTACATTTTTCCTTTTGGGCCACCCCGCTTTGGTGGGAAATGGCCAACGTGTTGAAAGAAGAAAGATATTTGCACATCAAAACATTTGCGAACGCTACAGTACAGTATTATTATATTTCCCTACATCATATATGCGCACCAAACATTTGCGAATTTTCAAGATTCGCGAGGTTCTTGATCCCCTAACCTTCGCGAATGTGGAGGACCTCCTGTACAAGGCATATGCCATAACCATGTGAGGGCACTGGGAGAGTGAGATCCACGTCTAATTTGGTACCCGTGGGAGCACGGGTGTGCCTGTTCACAGGAGGAAAATTAGGCATAAAGGCCGTGTGAAGTCAAATTACTGGAATTATAGAAACAAAACAAATAACCATTCCTATAGTGGTTCACGAAACCTGACCACAGAATTTTTTCTCCAAGTATGAATAACCACTTTCTCAGAAGGGTTCTATGAGCCAGTGTCTACCACTTCTTATTAGCAGCTGTGATTTAACAGGTTATTGCCAAATGGATCTGGGAGTCTGTGTATTGACCAATATTTACAAGAGGCAGGTTAGTGTGCTTGTACACAAAAGAATGCAAACACTATTGTACTGTGCACAAAAGTGGACTAGAAATTTATTACTAGTGTAACAAAGGTTAACTGACAGGTTACTATTAACCCTTTCACTGTCGGTCCAGTAATATTACAGCTTGCAAGCCAGTGTCGGTCCCTTAATACTACTCCAAAATTCTAGTGGCTTCCAATCTTGTGGGAGAAAGCTGGTATACCTACATATGAGAGAATGGGTCTGAGTGGTCAGTGTGCACAATATAAAAAAAATTCTTCAGCATGCAGTGCATGAGGGAAAAAACTCTGACCGTGTTTTTGGTTTAACCCTTTCGGGGTCGGTGCCGTACTAGTACGTTTTACGAGCAGGGGTTGGTGCCGTACTAGTACGTTTTACGAGCAGGGGTTGGTGCCGTACTAGTACGCGTAAATTCTAGCGGCTTCAAATTAAGCGGGAAACAGCTGGTAGGCCTAGGGATGAGAGAATGGGTCTGCGTGGTCAGTGTGCGCAGCAGGAAAAAAATCGGGCACCTAGTGGTGCATTGTGGGAACACCATTTCAGTACACCTTCTCCACCATGCCTCGCAGCAAGAAACACCTTACTCCTCGGCGAATTGGGACACTTTTATTCATCAGTGACAGTTCTAACAGTGATGGGGGTGTTAGTGAAGGTGACTTTCAAGGTTTTGAGGCGGTTGTGACCGAAACTAGTGACCATAATACCGGTATAAGTGAGGAAAACCCAGACGACCCACAGCCGTCCACCTCTGGTGCTGTGGCGTCTTGTTCACGGCCAGTTGTACCAGAACGAAGGCGGAAACTCCTATTTTCTAATGTCCCAGACTCAGATGTGAGCAATGGTGATGATACTGATAGTGACTATGAACTCCAAGCCCTTCGAAATAGTTCCAGTAGCGCGAGTGAAGAGGAATATTCACCAGTGAAGCGTCAGTATATACGACGGTATATGCGCTCTGGTAGTGTGCCATATGCTCTTCCAAGGGTTAGGAGTACATCTCGGAGTACATCCCGTGGGCGTACAACAGGAAGTGATAGTGAAAATGATGATGATAGCGTTGCAATTGGTATGAGAAATGTGCATGCAACTGGTAGTGGTGGTGCGGCGTGCGAGGCACCAGCAGTGGACAATGCTGGCACCCACGCCGCTGACTCAGCTCAGTTACAACAAAGGCAACCCTCACCCACCCACCAACCCCCACAACTACAACCTCCACTTCCACAACCCCCACAACCACCTGTAAATATCCAGTACCCACCAGCAGACCGCACCTGGGATTGGCAGGAAGCTGACAATTTTATTCCCAATCCCCATCAGTTTGATGAAAGTCACAGTGGATTACGCCCATCTTGTCCACTTGGGAACAATGCCACTGAACTGGAATGTTTCCAGTTATTCTTTGACGAACCCCTGATAGACATTATTATCAGAGAAAGCAACAGATACTTCGATTACACCATGGCAAACACGATTCTTTCACCAAAATCACGTCTACACCAGTGGAAGGAGACAACTTTGGCAGAGATGTATCTTTTCTTTGCCACAATAATGCTTATGGCGCATGTTTATAAACACCGTATCAAATCATATTGGTCAACAGACAGATTGATTGCAACACCAGCTTTCAGTGATATTATACCAGTGAATCGATTTGTGCTACTTCTACGCATGTTGCATTTTTCGGACAAAACCAGGCCTGACAGATCCAACAGGTTATATAAGATTAGGAATGTGTTTCTGTATCTGAAAGAGAAGTTCAATATGTATTTTTATCCCTTCAGGAAGCTTGTTATTGATGAGTCACTGATTCTGTTCAAAGGTAGACTGTCATTCAAGCAGTATATACCAAGCAAGAGGAAACGCTTTGGTATAAAGTTGTTTGTGCTTTGTGATTGCTACAGTGGTATTGTATTGGATATTATTGTGTACACTGGAAGTAATACATTGAAAGATACCAGGAAGTTACTGGGTATCTCTGGTGATGTGGTTAGAACAATGATGGAACCATATCTTGGCAAGGGGCATATATTATATACTGATAACTGGTATACAAGCCCCTCCCTCAGTGATTTTTTGCGAGTGAACTTGACAGATGTGTGCGGTACAGTGCGTGCAAATCGTAAGCATATGCCTAGGTTCAGTGCAGGCACTCGTAGAGGTGAGGTGCAGGCGTTTGCTGCCAATGATATCATGGCATTTCGGTGGCATGACAAACGAGATGTCACACTGTTGTCATCAATTCACCCTAATGAAATGGCAGACAGTGGCAGGGTGAATAGAGACACCGATGAACCCATTCTAAAACCTGCAGCTGTGATGGACTACACTCTCAATATGCGTTCAGTGGACAAATGTGACATGCAGATTGGGTTTGCTGATTGTGTTAGAAAGAGTTATAAGTGGTACATAAAACTCTTTTTTCACATTCTGGACATTTCCATGCTCAATGCTTATAATGTTTATAAGTTGAAGACCACAAACAAACCACCATATGGCGAATTTTGTTTGTCTGTTATCAGGCAAATAATCACCAAGTACCAAGAAACACCACCTGCAATAGAAAACCGCCCACGAAATTACCAACAACTACCCTCTTGTCTGAGGCTTGGTGGTGAACACTTCCTAACAAAACTGCCTGCTACTGCTTGCAAGAAAAAGGCTCAGAAGAGGTGTTATGTCTGTGCACATACAAAATGACGCCCACAGCAACGCAAAGACACTCGTTTTATGTGTGTGGAATGTGAAACACCATTGTGCATGGAACCATGTTTCAGAGACTTCCACAGGCTGCAGAACTTCTAGAAACATCTGCAGTGACTCAATATGTGTATATATATGATTGAAGAATAGTTATAAACATAATTGTGCATTGTACATTGTTGTAAATATGTTTTGTAAACAAACTAGTGATAACAAACTTTGTGGCATTATTTTATAAGAAATAGCGAGTGAATATTTGAAAAACAGCACTTATATTGGTCTCACAGTCCATAAAAGTTATTTGAAAAAAAAATTAAATTTCATAAGAAAATAACTTCAAAAAAAAAAAAAAAAAACGATACGCCAACCAGAAGTGCCGATGTTGCCGTCACCGGATCGTTTTGGGTCAACTTGAATCCTCCATATCTCCGTAAGTATTGATCGCAAAAATTTTTTTTTTAACTATTTAGATTCAGAAAAAAAAAAATATCATTTCATAAGAAAAAATAATTTTTTTTTTCCGAATATTTTTCGACCCCAGGAACACTTTCCTCAGAAGGCCTGTCGACCCCCAAAGGGTTAAAACAGCGATTTTGAGGTGTATTCTCATTTTTTTGGTCTCATTTGATAGAATGGAAGATATATTACAGAAATGGAGATGATTTTGAATGGTTTACAGACTAAAAGTACTGAACCTTGAAACTGTGCTCAAAGTAGCGGAAATGTTCGATTTTTGCCAATGTTCAAAAGTAAACAAATCACGTCATGCGTCCAATACATGTCAACTGGTGGGTCTAATATGCTTTCACAAAAGTGCTGATATTATTTATGCCATAACAGTAACAGTAAATCTTCTATTTTTTGCGTGAATAAAAATTCAAAATGGAAAGCAAGCATAATATAAGAGGAGCCTGGAGACGTGACTAATGAACAGAGAAAGCATTATTTTAGTGCTAGGAATGTTTGCATTGTTAATTCTGGACCCTATTTTGAAATTGGCCTTCCTTGAATTTTGTATGAAATTGGCCAAATTACCAATTTCTGATCACTTTTATAGTTGAAATAGGTAAATGGGCAGTTTCTTGTACTCAATCAATAGAACAAAAGGAGTTCTAGCAAAATAGCTATGAGTTTGGTCAACTGGAACAATGGAATTGGCCAAAAATAGGGCTCAATTTGGGCGAAATTGCAGATTCGAAAATATCGTCGAGACCACTAACTTTGTGAGAGCGTAATTCAATAAATTTTCCATCAAATTTCATATTTTTGGTTTAATTACCACCAGGAAAAGATTCTCTATCATTTCATAAAATATTTTTTTTTTAAATTCTTCAACACTGAGAGCAAGTTAGTACACTAGCAGGGGTGTCAACAGTGAAAGGGTAAATATTGTGGTTCTTGGAACACTTCACAGAAAATAGTTTCTCATACTTTAAAACAAATATATCTACCTGGAGTTTACCTGGAGAGAATTCCAGGGGTCAACGCCCCTGTGGCCCGGTCTGTGACCAGGCCTCTATAAGAGCAATTTTTCCAGAAACTTTTCACTGTTGAATTATCTGATTAATCTGTCTATTCATTAAGCTGGGACAGCAATATGGTTAAGTCAATGGCTGAATCACTGACATTGACATTTCAGGGTCAACAGGCCCTCTCCCAAACTCGTTCTCAGGGTCGCAAATTTTTCGGAAAAAACAAAAATTATTTTTTCTTGTGAAATGATAGAGAATCCTTTTCCGATCATAATGACACCAAAAGTATGAAATTTGATGAAAAACTAATGGACTTATGCTCTCGCAAAGTTAGCGGTATCGAAGATGCTTACGCATCGGCGATTTCACCCACTTTGAGCCCTATTTTCGGCCAATTCCAATGTTTCAGTCTACCAAAATTTTAGCTATTTCACTAGAATTCCATTTGTTCTATCAACTGAGTACAAGAAACTGCCAATTTACCAATTTGAACTACCCAATAAAGTGGTCAGAAATTGGCAATTTGGCCAATTTCACACAAATTTCAAAAGATGCCAATTTCAAAATAGGGTCCAGAATAAACGAGACAGACATTCCTGGCACTAAAATAACGTTTTATCTGTTCATTAGTCACGTCTCCAGGCTCCTCTTACATTACTTTTGCTTTCCATTTTGAATTTTTATTCTCACAAAAAATAGAAGATTTTCTGTTATGTATACTATTGCATCATTGTAAAAACGGTATAAATAATATCAGCGCACTTGTGCAAGAACATTAGACTTGCCAGTTGATGTGTATTGGACACATGGCGTGATTTGTTTACTCTTGAACATCGGCAAAAATCGAACATTTTCGCTACTTTGCGCTCAGTTTCAAGGTACTTGTCATCGTGAAACCAATCAAATTTATCTCTATTTCTGTAATATATCTTCCATTCTATCAAATGAGACCAAGAAAACGAGAATACAACCATAAATTCCATATGACAATAGACTGCAAAGTTGCTGTTTTAAACCAAAAACATGGTCGGAGTTTTTTCTTCCTCATTACGCACTGTGTGGTGCAGGATTTTTTTTTATACTGCGCACACTGACTGCACAGACCCATTCTCTCACATCTAGGCCTACCAGCCTGTTTCCACTTGATTTGAGGGCGCTAGAATTTAGGCGTACTAGTACGTTAAAAACCCTGGTGCGTAAGCCGTACTAGTACGGCCGAAACCCTGAAAGGGTTAAGGACAGACACTATACTCTAAATATTTTTTTTTTTTTTCAACACGTCAGCCATCTCCCACCGAGACAGGGTGACCCCCAAAAAGAAACACTGTCACCATAATTCACAAATAATCACTGTCTTTGCAGAGGCACTCAGATATGACAGTTTAGATGTCACTCCAAACAGCCAATATCACAAACGCCTCCTTTAAAAGGTGCAGGCATTGTACTTCCCAACTCTAGGACTCAAATCCGGCTAACTGGTTTCCCTGATTCCCCTCACAAAATATTACCCTGCTCACACTCCAACAGAACATCAGAAATGCCAGTTTAATTGAAAAATGATCAGTAAAAATAATTCTTTATGAGCAATAATATTCTTTTCACACCACTGCTTGACATCTGGGCAGAAATGTTTAGTTTACAAATTACTGCACACAGCTCCTCTATTATCCAGCCTGTTTCATTCAACTGCACTATAACTGGCAGGGTCACTATCAACATTGTACACTGCCTTTAAATTTTCGAAACTGACACTAGGATGGGCTTAAACTATGACTGCATTACTACCTACCTGAGCTCCACACACTCTTAGATCATTTTAAAACCTGCTTAAGATTTCTGCACAGTCAGTAAGGGTTTTTCTGGAATTCTCTTCCAAAACAACAAAGTATCATCAATCAACCTGTTCTTCAATTAAGGAAGCCAGCTTCACATGAATTGCCCTTCAGGTATTTCCATGTGCTCGGACCTACGATAAATATTTTACAGTAGACCATCGTTTAACACGGTAGTTATGTTCCTGAAAATGCCATTTTAGTTAAAACCGTATTAGACAAACTCAAGAACTTATGAGAAAAATAGGGTTATGTTCCCGGGAGCCTCAAAAAAGCCAAACAACTTTTTTTTAGACCTCCAGATCTTACGAAAATAAAAGTGAATATGTAATTGTTGTTCATTGTCGTGATGCATTATGTTGTTTTTACTGCTTAAGATTACAAATGCAACAGAAATACAGTGGATCCCCGAGTTTTGGTCACCTCGGAAATCGAACAATTATGTAAGTGTAATATTGTAAGTACTTTTGTAAGTGTATTTTTGGGGGTCTGAAATGGACTAACCTACTTGACATAAATTCGTTCGGTAATGGCACTTGAGCAGCCTTCTGGAATGAATTATGACCGAAACTCGGGGGTCCACTGTAATAGTATTTCTTACCTTAAATTGTAGGTGTTGGTGTTTGTGGATGATTGTGGAGAGTGGAGAGTTATGCTGTGGCCCTACTGGGCTGAGGTGGATGGTAGAGGTACTGGTACTGAAGTCGATGGTTGTACTGGAGTGTGCATAAATTCTGTAATGGATTTCTGTTCTATTTTACCCCGCAGTACATTATACAAATGACAGTAAGGCATCAGCTGCTCTAGACACCGTTTCAGGGTCCTCTTCAGTGAAAGAGTCTAACTTTAAGTCAGTCAGTCAAGTCAGTCAGTCAAGTCAGTCAGTCAGTCAAGTCAGTCAGTCAAGTCAGTCAGTCAGTCAAGTCAGTCAGTCAAGTCAGTCAGTCAAGTCAATAAGTCAGTCAAGTCAGTAAGTCAGTCAAGTCAGTAAGTCAGTCAAGTCAGTAAGTCAGTCAAGTCAGTAAGTCAGTCAAGTCAACAAGTCAGTCAAGTCAGTAAGTCAGTCAAGTCAGTAAGTCAGTCAAGTCAGTAAGTCAGTCAAGTCAGTAAGTCAGTCAAGTCAGTAAGTCAGTCAAGTCAGTAAGTCAGTCAAGTCAGTAAGTCAGTCAAGTCAGTAAGTCAGTCAAGTCAGTAAGTCAGTCAAGTCAGTAAGTCAGTCAAGTCAGTAAGTCAGTCAAGTCAGTAAGTCAGTCAAGTCAGTAAGTCAGTCAAGTCAGTAAGTCAGTAAGTCAGTCAAGTCAGTAAGTCAGTCAAGTCAGTAAGTCAGTCAAGTCAGTAAGTCAGTCAAGTCAGTAAGTCAGTCAAGTCAGTAAGTCAGTCAAGTCAGTAAGTCAGTCAAGTCAGTCAGTCAGTCAAGTCAGTCAGTCAGTCAGTCAAGTCAGTCAGTCAGTCAGTCAAGTCAGTCAGTCAGTCAAGTCAGTCAGTCAGTCAAGTCAGTCAGTCAGTCAAGTCAGTAAGTCAAGTCAGTAAGTCAAGTCAGTAAGTCAAGTCAGTAAGTCAAGTCAGTAAGTCAAGTCAGTAAGTCAAGTCAGTAAGTCAAGTCAGTAGTCAAGTCAGTAAGTCAGTCCAGTGCAAGTCAAGTCAGTAAGTCAAGTCAGTAAGTCAAGTCAGTAAGTCAAGTCCAGTAAGTCAAGTCAGTAAGTCAGAGTCAGCTAAGTCAAGTCAGTAAGTCAGTCAGTAAGTCAAGTCAGTAAGTCAAGTCAGTAAGTCAAGTCAGTAAGTCAAGTCAGTAAGTCAAGTCAGTAAGTCAAGTCAGTAAGTCAAGTCAGTAAGTCAAGTCAGTAAGTCAAGTCAGTAAGTCAAGTCAGTAAGTCAAGTCAGTAAGTCAAGTCAGTAAGTCAAGTCAGTCGTGTGGGTTCGGAGGAGATTTAGGGAGTAGATGATACACTTGTTGGATGTTTTGGAGGCGTTTAATTAAGGTAATCTGAGGGGAACCCAGAGCCTTGCCTTTCAAGTGTGCTATGCCTAGCGTGGAACGTAGGGAGCGGCCTCTAGTAAACACTTTCTGCTTTGTACATATACTTCCTCAGAATCCATAGATCACATGAATACAGATCGATAAATCATTTCTATCTCTTTTATTGTACTATCCCACCGCTGCCACCATTTGTCATGTATTTTTGGTGGAGATTTAGGGAGTAGATGATAAGTCAGTCAGTCAGTAAATCAGTCAGTCATCACAAACTCAATTTACCTCATTCTTTTTATGCACAAAGTGACACTTCATTACGGCCACAGGCTATCTCTTGTCTAATATCTCTATTTTCTTTGTTAATTCTAAAACTTAAATCCTTAAACCTTTTCTTGCCACTTTCAGCAACACTTGTATGCCTACTGGGTGCCATGATTGCTTTGCAGATTTAAGATATGGTAATTAAAAGATCTAAACTCCTAGCAGAAGATGGTACGTACTACACACGTATGAACCGAAGACTGGGACATGGGTTGTGGGGGTGGCAGAGGGTGGCAGTAGGTGTTCCCCATTGACTCAATGGTCTAACCCACAGCCAAGCAGATTGTATCCCGCGACGACGCACTTAAAATTTTTTCCCCTCCCGCAAATTTAACCGTGTTAAGTTAATTTTACGAAGTGTTATACAAAAATATGCCACAATTCTTCAATAGTGCTATAACCAAAATGTGCCAAACAAAACCGTGCTAAACGACTATCTATTTATTTTATTTTTTTATTAACACATCGGCCAATTCCCACCAAGGCAGGGTGGCCCGAAAAAGAAAAACTTTCATCATTCACTCCATCACTGTCTTGCCAGATGCCAGAGGGGTGCTTTACACTACAGTTATAAAATTGCAACATTAACACCCCTCCTTCAGAGTGCAGACACTGTACTTCCCATCTCCAGGACTCAAGTCCGGCCTGCCGGTTTCCCTGAATCCCTCCATATATGTTACTTTGCTCACACTCCAACAGCACGCCAAGTATTAAAAACCATTTGTCTCCATTCACTCCTATCAAATACGCTCACACATGCTTGCTGGAAGTCCAAGCCCCTCGCACACAAAACCTCCTTTACCCCCTCCCTCCAACCTTTCCTAGGCCGACCCCTACCCCGCCTTCCCTCCACTACAGATTTATACACTCTCGAAGTCATTCTGTCTCGTTCCATTCTCTCTACATGTCCGAACCACCTCAACAACCCCTCCTCAGCTGTCTGGATAATAGTTTTGGTAATCCCGCACCTCCTCCTAATTTCCAAACTCCGAATTCTCTGCATTATATTCACACCACACATTGACCCCAGACATGACATCTCCACTGCCTCTAGCCTTCTCCTCATTGCAACATTCATCACCCATGCTTCACACTCATATAAGAGTGTTGGTATAACTATACTCTCATACATTCCCCTCTTCCATGGAGAAAGTTATTTGTCTCCACAGACTCCGAAGTGCTCCACTCACCCTTTTCCCCTCATCAATTCTATGATTCACCTCTTCCTTCATAGACCCATCTGCTGACATGTCCACTCCCAAATATCTGAATACATTCACCTCCTCCATACTCTCTCCCTCCAATCTGATATCCAATCTTTCGTCACCTAATCTTTTTTATCCTCATCACCTTACTCTTTCCTATATTCACTTTCAATTTTCTTCTTTTACACACCCTACCAAATTCATCCACCAACCTCTGCATCTTCTCTTCAGAATCTCCCAAAAGCAGTGTCACCAGCAAAAAGCAACTGTGACAACGACGGTCTACTGTATTTTTAATTAAATGGCCACCTACCGCCAAGGCAGGGTGACCCATAGAAGAAAACACATTTACCTAATTGCCGTCTTTCCAGATGTGTGCTGACATCACATTAAGATTACCCTCTCTCAAGGAGAGAGATTACTCTGGCATAAAAATACAGTTGCTCACCTGATAAAAATTATGTTAAGTGATGCTTAAATTGAACCATATGTGATCTATGAGTAAAACTGCCTACATGGCAACACATTTACATCTCCCCCCCCCATTTAAAGGAATTTTTTTTACATAAACACAATTGCATAAACTCAAATGCAAAAAAAATCAATTGGAAAAGCTCACTATGTTTTGGAGAATCAGTGTTCATTACTGTTATTTGATGCCTAATACCACTGCTGTAAAGAGCTGAATGTCATAAAATGCATTAAGCTTTTGCTATCCACTTCAATTTTCAATGGCAGACATGTAATGAAACAAACACTCTGAATGCTATTATCGGATATTTACTGAATAAACAAAAACATATTTGAGCTGTTAAATATTTTAAAGTATTTTACAGGTATCTGGAAAATTTGAAAAAGAAATAAGCATTGTGTACCAATTTCTAATCAATACAAACCTTGAATACTTATGCTAAAATAAGAAATACAAACTATCTTACCAATTCATTCTGTTCTTCTCCTTCTTCCCAACATTATCATCAGAGTGTAGACTGGCTGACTCAGAGAAATCACGCTTACTCAGACATAGACGAGCAAGCTCTAGGGCAGTTTGGTAATGCACTGGTAAATCACTTATCTTTACACCAAGCTCCTGTAATTTAAGCAACTGGTATTTAATTTGACATTTTCTCTTTGTATTACAAAAACATTTACTTTTTCATTAACCCTTTCAGGGTCCAGAGACCAAATCTCAGAGTGACAGCCAGGGTCCAAGAATTTAAAAAAAAATTTTATTTTTTCTTATGAAATGGTAGAGAATCTTTTTCTGAAGGTAATAAAACAAAGTACGAAATTTGATGGAAAATTGACGAAATTGCACTCTCGCAAATTTTGATGCGTCAGCAATATTTACGCTAGTATTACTGTACTTCTATTTTATCGATTGAGCACAAGAAATCGCCCAGTCAACTGTTTCAACTACCCAATAAAGTGATCAGAAAATGGTAATTTGGCCAATTTAACACAAAGTTCAAAATAAGGTCCAGAATAAACAATGCAGGCATTCCTGGCACTAAATTAACATTTCATCTGTTCATTAGTTATGTTTTCAGGATTTACAAATGAATTCCATTTTGATTTTTTATTCACAACAAAAAAATAGAAGATTTACTGTTATGCAAAGTTGTAATAATTGTATAAATAATATCAGCACATTCTTAATTTTCTTCTTTCAACAAATCGGCCATTTCCCACCAAGTCGGGGTGGCCCAAAGAGAAAAACAAGTTTCTCTTTTAAACTTTAGTAATGTATACAGAAGAGGTTACTAGCCCCTTGCTCCCGGCATTTTAGTCGACTCTTACAACACGCATGGCTTACGGAGGAAGAATTCTGTTCCACTTCCACATGGAGATAAGAGGAAATAAGAACAAGAACTATTAAGAAAATAGAAGAAAACCCAGAGGGGTGTGTATATATATGCTTGTACATGAATTTGTTGTGTGACCAAAGTGTAAGTAGAAGTAACAAGACATACCTGAAATCTTGCTTGTTTATGAGACAGAAAAAAGACACCATCAATCCTACCATCATGTAAAACAATTACAGTGGACCCCCGGTTAACGAACACCCCGGAAATCGTACAATTATGTAAGTATAATATTGTAAGTGCTTGTGGAAGTGTATTTTTTGGGGGTCTGAAATAGACTAACCTACGTGATATTATTTCTTAAAGACGTAAATTCGTTCGGTAATGGCACTTGAGCAGGCTTCTGGACTGAATTTTTTTCGTTAACCGGGGGTCCACTGTACAGGCTTTCATTTTACACTCACTTGGCAGGACGGTAGTACCTCCCTGAGCGGTTGCTGTCTACCAACCTACTATCTAGGATCAGCACATTTGTGAACATATATTAGACCCACCAGCTGACGCATATTAGACGCGTGACGTCATTTGTTTACTTTTGAACATTGACAAAAATTTAATATTTCTGCTACTTTGAGCTCAGTTTCAAGCCAGATTTAGTACTAAACCCAATCAAAATCATCTCTATTTCTGTAATATATCTACCATGCTATCAAATGAGACCAAGAAATCGCAAATACAACTGTAAAAAAGACATACGAAAAAACACCGCAAAGTCGGTTTTAATTGAAAATTACGGTCGCAATTTTTTTTATCTCATTATGCACTGCGTGCTGCAGGATTTGCTTGATGTGGTGCACACATACCACATAGATGTATTCTCTCATATCTAGGCCCAAATTTATAGCTCACAGGTTATCTGAGTGAGCTGAGCTCATGGCATAGATCTACGTCTTGGACCCTGGCTTCAAAGCCGTAGATCTACGAGATGGACCCTGAAAGATTTAAGCAAAGAAATTTAAGTTAGCTGTTTCTAATTTATTAAGCAACACTAAGCATAATGTGTATAAATCTTCCTTGTTCATTAACTCGTAAACGATCCAAACGTATATTTACATTTTATTTTTCCTGCCTCCAAATTTAGCACGATTGGCCTGAGATGCCTGGTCAGCATAGAATGGGTCTTAGCCCTTGGTGTGCGCTGTATTAAAAAAATCTGGGACCACTTAGTACCTTGTGGGAAGACCAGTTCAATTGAGCGCAAGCTAGAGCAAACAGCGCGGCAAACACATGGGATTCACTGATGTCATGTAGTATTAACTCTCCCATTTTAAGTGGAAAGTGATGTTGACCCCGAGTTTAGTGGCTGAGGTGGATATGGCCATAAGTGGTCGAGGAAATATCAAAAACCTTGATAATACCCCATGTGCAACATTTGTGCAACATCCTTTCAGAATGTCTTATAACCTATGCCTGTCTATCTTTGTCTGTCTGTCTCTGTCTCACAGGTACACAAATACAATTATACGTAGTGTAAATTTCCTAGGATAACCCAAAAAATCCAGACAAAGTGCTTCTAGATATAATGTGTAAACATGACTGGCAAATACGTATTTACACATGCTCAGGAACCAGACGTGTTGGTTCAGGAGTGGATCTTTCTGACACGGGAGAGCTAGATGCTAGACGGACAGACAGATAGACAGAGCTTGACAGACAGGCAGATAGACAGAGCTTGACAGACAGGCAGATAGACAGAGCTTGACAGACAGGCAGATAGACAGAGCTTGACAGACAGGCAGATAGACAGAGAGCTTGACAGACAGACAGACAAAGAGCTTGACAGAGAGCTTGACAGACAGACATAGACAGAGAACTTGGCAGACAGATAGACAGATATGTTTGTGTAACAGTGAAAACAGAGGGGGATGCTCATCAAATGTCACCCCTTATCTTATCACTGCACACTCGCGTACGCTCATCAAATGTCACCAATTATCTTATCACTGTCAGCAGTGGACTGACTTGTCTTACATCATGTTTCAAGGGAACTTATTATTCTTATTCTTATTATTATTATTTTCATTATTCTTATTCTTATTATTTTTTTTTTTTTTCAACAAGTCGGCCGTCTCCCACCGAGGCAGGGTGACTCAAAAAGAAAGAAAATCCCCAAAAAGAAAATACTTTCATCATCATTCAACACTTTCACCACACTCATACATAATCACTGTCTTTGCAGAGGAGCTCAGATACGACAGCTGAGAAAAGTCCCTCCCAGCTGTCACTATCTCAGACCCCTCCTTTAAAGTGCAGGCATTGTACTTCCCATTTCCAGGACTCAAGTCCAACTAAATCAATTAACTGGTTTCCCTGAATCCCTTCACAAAATGTTACCCTGCTCACACTCCAACAGATCGTCATGTCCCAAAAACCCTTCGTCTCCATTCACTCCTATCTAACACGCTCACACATGCTTGCTGGAAGTCCAAGCCCCTCGCCCACAAAACCTCCTTTACCCCTTCCCTCCAACCTTTTCTAGGACGACCCCTACCCCGCCTTCCTTCCCCTACAGATTTATACGCTCTCCCAAATCATTCTACTTTGATCCATTCTCTCTAAATGACCAAACCACCTCAACAACCCCTCTTCAGCCCTCTGACAAATACTTTTAGTAACTCCACACCTTCTCCTAATTTCCACATTCCGAATTTTCTGCATAATATTTACACCACACATTGCCCTTAGACAGGACATCTCCACTACCTCCAGCCTCCTCCTCGCTGCAGCATTTGCAACCCATGCTTCACACCCATATAAGAGTGTTGGTACCACTATACTTTCGTACATTCCCTTCTTTGCCTCCATTGCTAACGTTTTTTGTCTCCACAGATACCTCAATGCACCACTCACCTTTTTTCCTTCATCAATTCTATGGTTAACCTCACCCTTCATAAACCCATCCGCTGACACGTCAACTCCCAAATATCTGAAAACATTTACTTCTTCCATAATCCCTCTCTCCAAAGTGATATCCAATTTTTCTTTATTTAAATCGTTTGATACCCTCATCACCTTACTCTTATCTATGTTCACTTTTAACTTTCTACCTTTACACACTCTCCCAAACTCGTCCACTAACCTTTGCAACTTTTCTTTAGAATCTCCCATAGGCACAGTATCATCAGCAAAAAGTAACTGTGTCAACTCCCATTATGCATTTAATTCTCCATAATTTAATCCCACCCCTCTCCCCAACACCCTAGCATTTACTTCTTTTACAACCCCATCTATAAATATATTAAACAACCATGGTGACATTACACATCCCTGTCTAAGACCTACTTTTACCGGGAAGTAATCTCCCTCTCTCCTACACACCCTAACCTGAGCCTCACTATCCTCATAAAAACTCTTTACAGCCTTCAGTAACTTACTACCTATTCCATACACTTGCAACATTTGCCACATTGCTCCCCTATCCACTATCATATGCCTTTTCTAAATCCATAAATGCAATAAAACTTCTCTACCTTTATCTAAATACTGTTCACATATATGCTTCACTGTAAACACTTGATCTACACATCCCCTACCCACTCTAAAGCCTCCTTGCTCATCTGCAATCCTACTCTCTGTCTTACCTCTAATTCTTTCAATAATAACCCTGCCATACACTTTACCTGGTATACTCAGTAAACTTATTCCCCTATAATTTTTACACTCTCTTTTATCCCCCTTCCCTTTATATAACGGAACTATACATGCTCTCTGCCAATCCCTAGGTACCTTCCCCTCTTTCATACATTTATTAAACAAAAATACCAACCACTCCAGCACTATATCCCCCTGCTTTTAACATTTCTGTCATGATTCCGTCAATTCCAGCTGCTTTACCCCCTTTCATTCTACGTAATGCCTCACGCACCTCCCCCACACTCACATCCTGCTCTTCTTCACTCCTAAACGATGTTGTACCTCCCTGGCCAGTACATGAAATTACCGCCTCCCTCTTTTCATCGACATTTAAAAGTTCCTCAAAATATTCCCGCCATCTACCCAATACCTCCAGCTCCCCATCTACTAACTCCCCTACTCTGTTTTTAACTGACAAATCCATTCGTTCCCTAGGCTTTCTTACCTTGTTTATCTCACTCCAAAATTTTTTCTTGTTTTCAGCAAAATTTCTTGACAGAGCCTCTCCCATTCTTTCATCCGCTCTTCTTTTGCACTCTCTCACCACTCTCTTCACCTTTCTTTTACTCTCCATATACTCTGCTCTTCTATTAACACTTCTGTTTTGTAAAAACCTCTCATAAGCTACCTTTTTCTCTTTTATCACACCCTTTACTTCTTCATTCCACCACTCACACCTCTTTCCTCCTGCACCCACCCTCCTATAGCCACAAACTTCTGCCCCACATTCTAATACTGCATTTTTAAAACTATCCCAACTCTCTTCAACCCTCCCACTACTCCTACTTGCACTAGCCCACCTTTCTGCCAATAGTTGCTTATATCTCACCCTAACTTCCTCCTCCCTTAGTTTATACACTTTTACCTCTCTCTTACTTGCTGTTGCCATTTTCTTTTTGTCCCATCTACCTTTTACTCTAACTGTAGCTACAACCAAATAATGATCTGATATATCCGTTGCCCCTCTATAAACATGTACATCCTGAAGCCTACTCATGAACCTTTTATCCACCAATACATAATCCAACAAACTACTTTCCTTACGTGCTATATCGTACCTTGTATATTTATTTATCCTCTTTTTCATAAAATATGTATTACTTATTACCAAACCTCTTTCTACACATAGCTCAATTAATGGTTCCCCATTTACATTTACCCCTGGCACCCCAAATTTACCTACTACTTATTATTATTATTATTATATACTCCCACATATCCAAACATTGCTGGAACCTATAAATACTTTGTATATATTCCTAGACATTAGTAAATGACCAAAGCAGGTGTAAATGTCCACCTGTCAGTGTGTTTGTGACAATTTGAGTACAATTTCAGTACCTAATATTAGTCTTAGAACAAAGAACTACTATAAATTTTAATTATCAGAACATAAAAATTAAAATAAAATAATATAAAAACGAGAAAAAAAGGTATATCGGCAATCCTTCTGCAAGCGGCAGGACTGTATGTTGCCGTAAGGTGAGCATTCAGTGCCAACTTCTCAGTCTCATATTTCGGTAAGTACCGAGCCTAAATTTTTTTTTTATATTACACTTAGAAAAATGTGCTCTTTATTTCTATAAAAAAACTATTTTTTTTTCAAAATATTCGGGGCACTGGGGTAGTGAACGTATACGTATATACATTTGGACCGTTTACGGGTTAAAGGAGGGGTCTGGGATAGTGACAGTTGGGAGGGACTTATTCTCAGCTGTCGTATCTGAGTGCCTCTGCAAAGACAGTGATTATGTATGAGTGAGGTGAAAGTGTTGAATGACGAAAGTATTTTCTTTTTGGGGATTTTCTTTCTTTTTGGGTCACCCTGCCTTGGTGGGAGACGGCCGACTTGTTGAAAAAAAAAATTGTATGTACTTGATTTCTCATTGTTTTCTGTATGTAAATCTTCCTTTAATATAAAAAAAATATTTTTTTTTTAACATTTTTGGGTGTCTGGAACATATTTATTGGATTTACATTATTTCTTATGGGAAAAATGGATTTGCAAATCGTCAATTTCACCATTAGTCACACTCTCTGGAACGGATTAATTACGAAAAAACGAGGGTCCACTGTATATAGAAAGCCCCTTGTTATGCAGAGCATTTCAAGCAAATTAGGTCAGTTTTGTCCCAGGATGTGACCCACACCAGTCGACTAACACCCAGGTACCCATTTTACTGATAGGTGAAAATGGACAACTGGTGTAAGGAAACATGTCCGATGTTTCCACCCCTTCGCCAGGAATTGAACCCGGACCCTCACCGTGTGAAGCGAGAGCTTTTGCCACCAGGCAATCACAATCATCATTTCCTAATTGTACTTATAATGTATGCAAGATTTCAGTTATGTCTTGCTACTTCTTCTTACACTTAAGTCACACTACACATACATGTACAAGCACACATATACACACCCCTTTGAGTTTCTTCTATTTTCTTACTAGTCCTTGTTTTTGTTTATTTCCTTGTATCTCCATGAGGAAGAGGAACAGAATTCTTCCTCCATAAGTCATGCGTGTCATAAGAGGCGACTAAAATGCTGGGAGCAAGGGGGGCTAGTAATCCCTTCTCCTGTATAAATTACTAAATTTAACCCTCTGAGGGTCGAGACCCCCGATCCTAAACTCGTTCTCAGGGTCGAAATACAGTGGACCCCCAGTTTTCGTAATTAATTCATTCCAGAATGCTGTTCAAGTGCCATTACCAAACGAATTTGTTCCCATAAGGAATAATGTGAATTAGATTAGTCCTTTTAGACCCCCCCAAAATACACTTACAAAAGCACTTACAAAAATACACTTACATAATTGTTCGAGTTTGGAGCAGTACGAAAACCAGGGGTCCACTGTACATTAAAAAAAAAAAAAAAAAATTCTTATGAAATGATAAGAGAATCTTTTCCCAATCGTAATGACACCAAAAGTATGAAATTTAATGGAAAACTTACGGAATTATGCTCTTGCGAAGTTAGCGTTCTTGATGATATTTACACATCGGTGATTTCACCCACTTTGAGCCCTATTTTCGTCCAATTCCAATGTTCCAGTCAACTAAAATCATAGCTTTTTCGCTAGAACTATATTTGTTCTATCAATTTAGTACAAGAAACTGCCCATTTACCAATTTTAACTACCCAATAAAGTGGTCAGAAATTTGCAATTTGGCCAATTTCACACAAATTTCAAAAGATGCCAATTTTAAAATAGGGTCCAGAATAAACCAGACAGACATTCCTGGTACTAAAATAACATTTTTCTCTGTTCATTAGTCACGTCTCCAGGCCCCTCTTATATTACTCTTGCTTTCCATTTTGAATTTTTATTTTTAACAAAAAATAGAAGATTTACTATTGTGCAGACTACTGCATTATTGTAAAAGCGGTATAAATAATATCAGCGCACTTGTGAAAGAATATTAGACTCACCAGTTGACGTGTATTGGATGCATGGCATGATTTTTTTACTCTTAAACATCAGCAAAATCAAACATTTCCGCTACTTTGAGCTGAATTTCAAGGTACTTTTCATTGTGAAACCAATCAAAATCATCTATTTCTGTAATATATTTTCCATTCTATCAAATGAGACCATGAAAACGAGAATACAACCATAAATACCATACAAAAATACACGGAAGTCGCTGTTTTAAACCAAAAACATGGTCGGAGTTTCTTTTTCTCATTATGCAGTGTGTTCAGAATTTTTTTTTATACTGCGAACAATGACCACGCAGACCCATTCTTTCATATGTAGGCCTACCAGTTTTCTTCCACCAGATTTGAAGGTGCTAGAATTTACGAGTATAAGTACATGACCGACCCTGGCTGTTATGACGTACATGTACGTGACCGACCCACCGTACATGTGGCTCGGTCACGTACATGTACGTGACCGAGCCACCCTGCCTCGGTAGGATACGGCCGGTTTGTTGAAAGAAGAAATATAAACAGTGTTTTATTAAAAATGCACTATTTAAGTGCACACTATGAGCATTCTGTATATATTTCCTCAAATTATTAAAAGATACATTTTGTAAGTCAGTTAAAAAATACTATAAAACAACAAATCAAATTATATAAAAAATTACCATAAATGCAGACTAACCTTCAAACCACCCAATCGGACATCATCTATGATGAGATGCAGAATAAGACACATCACCTCTGCCACATACTTTAAGCCATTATGTCCAGCTGCAAGTGCTTGCATCAGCTGACTACAGGAAATAGATTTCTTCTTGTCTGTATGAACAATACCATGGTAGCACTCTATGAACTCTACCACCATGGCCACATCACCAAACAGAGAATTGGGGATCTCCTAAAAAGAAATAAACACTGAAAATGTTTTAATCAGAAATAAAATTATTAAACATAATTGGTAAGTAGTCGCCAAGAAAGCCTGACCTCAGGCCAGGATGCAACAGAAGGAAAACTCAAAACTAACTAAAAACATCTCTGCAAATCTGCAGGCTTCCCGTATTCATGAATTTTGACCATCCATTTACTGAAAAGCAACCCATAAACATATTCCATTATCCAGTGCCTTCCTAGTTCAATGGCTTTTCCAAGCCCAAATCTTTTTTTGTTCTGATTATTATTTCTAATGAAATGTAAATATTAACCTGATTATTGATATACAGTAATAGTGATACTACATATGGTCTTGGGAAAACAAAATGAACTCAAAGCTAAAACAAAATATTAGTGCAAGTACATGGCAACTATCACTCATATGATAGCCAAACCAGCAGGTGGTAATATTAGGGAAAACTGTTATCATGTTTTCAGAGGAAATAATTAAATAAAAAATTAAGGGCATAGTTAAATGTCTTTCATAGATAACTTAACTAGTGGAGAGAGAAAAAAATAATTGGTTACTTACCTCAGGAGTAGGGACAAGTTGTGGTTGCGGAAGTGGTTTCAGGCTGCAAAGAATTTTGTCTTCCATCTTCCGATTTTGTTCACGTTTGGATTGCAGACGCTTCTTTGCTTCCTCTTTAGCCTGTAGAAAACAATGATGGATGTTATATTTCACATAATTTTTTTACTAGTCTATGATATCAACATAATCCTCAATAGTAAACAGATTCCATGCAAGTATGGTAGATGCTCAATTATTATTTGCCCAACGATTATTTGTAGATCACAGTCAAACAGATCTGAAAACATCCTGTTAAGAGGCCTATGACCTTTAACTAGATGGTTTTTGTTAATCCAATAAATGATGCCACTCAGAATTTTGATAATAATAATAATACTACCACTACTACTAATAATATAATATCTACATGTTTATAGAGGGGGCAACGGATATATCTGATCATTATCAAGTTGTAGCTACAGTTAGAGTAAGAGGTAGATGGAACAAAAGAAAAATGGCAACAGTAAGAGAAAGGTGAAAGCTTATAAATTTTAGGGAGGAGGAAGTTAGGGTGAGACATAAGCAACTTTTGGCAGAAAGGTGGGCTAGTGCAAGTATGGGTAGTTGTGGAAGTTGAAGAGGGATGGGATAGTTTTAAAAATGCAGTATTAGAATGTGGGGCAGAAGATTGTGGCTATAGGAGGGTGGGTGCAGGAGGAAAGAGAAGTGATTGGTGGAATGATGAGGTAAAGGTTGCAATAAAAGCGAAAAAGGTAGCTTATGAGAGGTTTTTACAAAGCAGAAGTGATATAAGAAGAGCAGAGTATATGGAGAGTTAAAGAAAGGTGAAGAGAGTGGTGAGAGAGTGCAAAAGGAGAGCAAATGATAGAGTTGGAGAGGCACTGTCAAGAAATTTTGTTGAGATAAGAAAATTTTTTGGAGCGAGATAAACAAATTAAGAAAGCCTAGGGAACGAATGGATTTGTCAGTTAAAAACAGAGTAGGGAAGATAGTGTGGGAGTGATAAGTATTTTTGTTTAATAAATGTATGAAAGTGTTGAATGATGATGAAAGTATTTTCTTTTCTGGATTTTCTTTCTTTTTGGGTCACCCTGCCTCAGTGGGAGACGGCCGATGTGTTAAAAAAAAAATGTATGAGAGAGGGGAAGGTACCTAGGGACTGGCAGAAAGCCAGGTAAAGTGTATGGTAGGGTTATTATTGAAAGAATTAGAGGTAAGACAGAGAGCAGGATTGCAGATGAGCAAGGAGGCTTTAGAATGGGTAGGGGATGTGTAGATCAAGTGTTTGCATTGAAGCATATATGTGAACAGTATTTAGATAAAGGTAGGGAAGTTTTCATTGCATTTATGGATTTAGAAAAGGAATATATGATAGAGTGGATAGGTTAGCAATGTGGCAGATGTTGCAAGTGTATGGAATAAGTAGCAAGTTACTAAATGATGTAGTAAAGTGTTTTTATGAGGATAGTGAGGCTCAGGTTAGGGTGTGTAGGAGAAAGGGAGATTACTTCCCAGTAAAAGTAGTCTTAGACAGGGATGTGTAATGTTACCATGGTTGTTTAACATATTTAAAGATGGGGTTGTAAAAGAAATAAATGCTAGGGTGTTGGGGAGAGGGGTGGGATTAAATTATGGGGAATCAAATACAAAATGGGAGTTGACACAGTTACTTTTTGCTGATGATACTGTGCTTTTGGGAGATTCTAAAGAAAAGTTGCAAAGGTTAGTGGATGAGTTTGGGAGGGTGTGTAAAGGTAGAAAGTTGAAAGTGAATACAGTGGAACCCCGAGTTTCGGCCGTAATCCATTCCAGGAGCTAGGCCTAAACTCGAAGCAATATTTCCCATAAAAAATAATGGGAATACAATTAATATGTTCCACCCAAAAATATTCACAAAAAATTCATTTTTTTAAAGAATAAATACTATAGTTTTACATACAGAAAACAATGAGAAATAAATATAAAGCACTAATTTTAATGGATAAATAAACATTTAAATCAGTTTTACCTTTACTGAAGACTCTTGTTGGCATATGAGAGAGGCAGACGAGTTTGTTTGGAGGCAGGACAACATAGTCCTTCAATATAACACTAATATAAACTCTACGGCGTATTTATCTAGCACAATTCATCTGACATAATAAATATTAATAATATAGAAACATGACATATAATCTAGAATGAATAAAGTTGCTGTGTTGTTTGCTGTTGGGTGTATAAGGGCCACTGAAAGATAAGCCTTACATAGTTGTAGTCATGGCTGCCAAACGGCAGTGTTGTCAGTAGCCCTATATACAGTGGACCCCCGGTGTTCGTGATGCTCCAAACTCGAACAATTATGTAAATGTTTTTTTGTAAGTGCCTTTGTAAGTGTATATTTGGGGTCTAAAAGGACTACTCTAATTTACATTATTCCTTATGGGAACAAATTTGTTTGGTAATGGCACTTGAACAGCATTCTGGAACGAATAAATCACGAACACCGGGGGTCCACTGTAACTAACAACATTGGAGTCAGTTTCGTGCTGTACTTTCCCTATCGATTAATCGCTTAACTTACTTGCTACACTGTTAATGCTACACTTTATCGCTGGCTGGTGCTATAGCCTTTATCGATTTGTGTTGCTTTAGTATCGAACATATCGTAGAATCACTGAAGAAGGCACATTCTCCCCTCTCTCTTCCTCCTCCACTTTGGTACTTTGCTAAAATTTCTTTCTTCAATTCTATTGTGTTTGTCACTTTCTTTACCAAAGGGCTGCCACTATGAAGTTTCTTTGGGCCCATGGTGGATTATTTCAAACACAATCAATAAACAAGCACTACACACAATGAATTTATTGTGAAATGTTAGGATGAGCATGCAGGGTAATGTTCACTCAAGGATAAACAAAGCTAGACTGGCTCACAACGCCTGCGCGGAAAGGCGGACAGGTCTGGTACGCTAGCCGAAACTCGGGGCAAAATTAGGCCAAAAAAAAAAAAAAAAAAAAAAAAAGAGACCAAAACTCGAAGCAGCCGATAGTCGGGGTGGCCGAAACTCGGGGTTTCACTGTATGGATAAAAGCAAGGTGATGAGGGTATCAAACAATTTAAAGAAAAATTGGATATCACATTGGAGGGAGTATGGAAGCAGTGAATGTTTTCAGATACGTATATGGGAGTTGACCTGTCAGCGGATGGGTTTATGAAGGATGAAGTAAACCATAGAATTAAGAAAAAAAAGGCGAGTGGTGCGTTCAGGTATCTGTGGAGACAAAGAACATTATCCATGGAGGCAAAGAAGGGAATGTAAGAGAGTAGTGTATAACGGTACCAACACTCTTATATGGGTGTAAAGCATGGGTTGTAAATGCTGCAGCAAGGAGGCGGCAGTGGAGATGTCATGTCTAAGGATAATGTGTGTGTAAATATTATGCCAAAAATTCTTTCCTTTCTTTCAACACGTCGGCCGTTTCCCACTGAGGCAGGGTGGCACAAAAGTAAAAATGAAAGTTTCTCCTTTTACATTTAGTATTTAGTAATATATACAGGAGAAAGGGTTACTAGCCCCTTTCTCCCGGCATTTTAGTCGCCTCTTACGACACGCATGGCTTACGGAGGAAAAATTCTATTCCACTTCCCCATGGAGAAGAGGAAGAATATCTGGTGCTGGTGAGCTCAACCTGATGACTTTGATGACACCAGCACCTGATCTCACTGTCTGGCTACGAAACTTAAAAATAATGAAAGGAAAAACTGGATTTAAGCTTCATCATAGTGTGGAAATTAGGAGGTGGTGTGGAGTTACTAAAAGTATTTGTCAAGAGGGCTGAAGAGGGGTTGTTGAGGTGGTTTGGTCATTTAGAGAGAATGGATCAAAGTAGAATGACTTGGAGAGTGTATAAATCTGTAGGGGAAGGAAGGCGGGGTAGGGGTCGTCCTCGAAAAGGTTGGAGGGAAGGGGTAAAGGTGATTTTGTGGGCGAGGGGCTTGGACTTCCAGCAAGCATGTGTGAGCGTGTTAGATAGGAGTGAATGGAGACAAATGGTTTTTGGGACCTAATGAGCTGTTGGAGTGTGAGTAGGGTAACATTTTGTGAAGGGATTCAGGGAAACCAGTTAATTGATTTAGTTGGACTTGAGTCCTGGAAATGGGAAGTACAATGCCTGCACTTTAAAGGAGGGGTCTGGGATAGTGACAGATTGTTTCAGTGTTTTCCTTATGAAACTAGTGATCTAGTGCAGTTAGCCTCACAAACACTCCATTTTCTCTTATAATAAGAGCATGGGAAGAATGGTCAGAGCGGGAGCGGAAATGGCCGCCACCACTAGTCACATAATGACATATTTTATTTATTCTATAGGATATATCATGTTTCTATGTTATTTATATTGTTTATTGTGTCTTATTAGATGAATTGTGATAGATAAATAAGCCGTAGAGTTGATATTAGCGTCATATTGAAGTATTTTGTCCTGCCTCCCAAGAGAAGGAATTCCGCTGGAACGGATTAGTGGCATTTCAATTAATTTAAATGAGGAAAATTGATTTGACATATACGAGCAAATTGACTTACGAGCTAGGTCAAGGAACGGATTAAACTCGTAAGTCGAGGTTCCACTGAACGTATAAAGACCTAGCTGACATCAATGACACACTACTATAGTATATAGAAAGCTGCTTGTTATGAAAATCATTTTGGGCAAATTAGGTCAGTTTTGTCCCAGGATGAACTCACACTAGTCGACTAACACCCAGGTACCTATTTTATACTGATGGGTTAACACAGACAACCGGTGTAAGGAAACACGCCCAATGTTTCTACCCTTGCCAGGAACTGAACCGGGACCCCTCACCATGTGAAGCAAGAGCTTCAGCCACCAGGCCACGGGGCACCCAGAATCCGTTAAGGTTTCTGAAGGCTACGCTTAGATTTGTTTGATGAACATTAGCTGCAAAGGTTATTCGCACACACGAATATTATCGTTACATTCATGGGAAATTACTAAACCCATAGGGGCCATACAGTGCCTAGGGGAATGGGAGGTATTTACGTTAGATCCAAGGAAGGGGAGGACATGTCCAATTCCTTGGATTAAAGAGTCCTTCACTAGCATCAAGATAACTACCTTGAAAGGAAATCAAGTCACTATCATAGTACACGTAACTTATCATTCAAGCTACTGCAAAAGTGTCGCCACAATGTTTTTATATCTAATTAAAGCATTAGGCAAAGCCAAAGCCCTATGGTTATAGATGAGACCACTCATGATTATAGGCTTATGAAAAAGTTTAATGCTTAATAATACAATGTTTAAATTTGTTATCAAACTACATTATTCTATATCCTCATACCTTTCAGAATTTCTTCTGCCACCATGAAGTAACCATACCTTTTGTTTAAGATAATCCTCCTTCTCCTCTGGTGTCATTTTAGCTAATATATTCTTCTCTACCATACGCTCATTACGCTTCAATATATCTTCTCGCAGATTAGCATTAGGTATAACCTGAAAGAACACATCATTTAAGACTTAAAAACTTTAAATAAAATATCACAGATATTATATATTACAAGAATGTTCAATATATTTTACAGAAACAGCTCCTTAGATCACCTCAATCTGTTGTATGGAAAGTTTCTTGAGGACTTGATCCATGGTATGAACAAGTTTCCGTCCGGTTCCCTTCAAACCCTTAAGAGTGGTGTACTGGTTTACCATTTTCTTCATGATTGGAATTCTCATTACTGCTTCTGGAGTTGGGAACTAAAATGAAAAAATATAATTTTCAACTACACATGAGGCTATAAATATCTAAATGAAGAGGAAATGGTGGTTAAACACTAACAATTTTGCTTTCAATATAAAAAAAAAATACAAAACCTGTTACGATGAAAACAAAGAAGCTTTCAGTTATAGCCTCTATAATACAAATACATACAGTAGACCACCGGTTTTTGTAATTAATCCGTTCCAGAAGGTTGCCCGAAATCCAAAGTAATATTTCCCATAAGAAATAATGTAAGTCCAATTAATCTGTTTCAGACACCCAAAAATATTAAAAAATAAATTTTATAGAGAATAACTACAGTGGACCCTCGAGTTTCATGATTAATCCATTCCAGAGTCTGCAGAAGGGCGAAATTCACGAATGGCGAAACCATTTTCCCCACAAGAAATAATGTAAATCCAAAATTTTTTTTAGCTTACATATAGATTTACATACAGAAAACAATGAGACATCAAGTATAAAACAATAATAACATGACACTTACCTTTATTGAAGACTGTTCTTGGTGTATGGAAGACAGGAGGAGGGGAGAGGATGGAGAATTTCCTAGTGTCTGGAAGGGGATTCCCATTCCGTAAAGACTTCAGGTAACAAGTCCTTTTCTGGGGTTATTTCCCTTCTTTGTTTTTTAATGCCACTAGGACCAGCTTGAGTCACAGGACCCCTGTCGCTCAAAAAATTGTTTCAGAGTGCTCTGTGTTTGGCGTCTTTTTAAAATTTGCCTAAAATGGGACAAGGCATTGTCACTGAACATGTCACAGACACGGCCTACAATAGCTTTGTTAGAGTGATGTTCCACCACAAATGTTTGCACCTCACTCCACTTTAAACAAATGTCCTTAATCTTTGAAGAAGGCACCTTCCGTCGCTCTTCCTCCTCCTGTGAAGCAATTTCCTCGGCTGTGGTCTGTTGTTGTTGCAGTTGAAGGTCTTGCATCAACTTTATAATATAAATCAAATCTTGCTTCTAAGTTAATTTTATATCATATTTACTATCTGTCCATTTAATTTAATCCCCATTTATATATTCTCTTGAAATAGTTCCCAGCAAATCAATACCTAGTACTGCCTTTCATCCAATAATTCCTTTTACTTAAGGTGCTAATTCTGGTGCTAAAGTGTTTTACTCTTTTTATTTAATATTATATTCCCTAAAGTGTTAACTCGTAATTAAGGTGCTATTTTTGGTGCTAAAGTGTTTTACTCTTTTTATTTACTATTATATTCCCTAAAGTGTTAACCCTCATTGTTTACTATTATATTCCCTAGATTTTATCTTAAAAAAAAAAAATCTAACTGCCACAGTTCTTTTATTAATTTTTATTATAATAATTAAGCTGCTAACTCAGGTACTAATTTACTTTACCTTCATTGTTTGCTATCATTTTCCCTAGCTCCTTTATTCCCAGCTTTAGTAAACTACCATAGTTCAATTAATTGCATTTGTATAAATTGACTAAGGTACAAATTCACGTGCCAAGAACTCTGTCAAATACCCTGTATCTCTACAAACTCTTATTAAAAATTTGTAATAATCAAATAGTTCCTAAGCATTTATTCTAGTATCATATTATTAAGTCTAGTATTATCTATTCTTCTCAGGTCTAGTTATAGAATCACATCAAATCTTATGATTACAGGAATTGATCCTGATATCAACCTATTATTAAATGACTTACATGATTCCAACAGCAACTGTAACTATTACACAGCAGATCAAGCAAAGACATTACTCAGAGCCAACAATAAAATAACTATCTTCAATTACAATGTTAGATCTTTGAGCAAACATTATGATGACCTCACAGCACTACTCCAATCCCTCCAGACCAATATGTCAATCATCACACTCACTGAGACCTGGCTGAAGCCTGATACTACAGATG
>WNWK01010063.1:0-22500 GCA_009830355.1 Cherax destructor
ACTGTGGCCCTGGGGGATCTTGGCGGGATGGGGGGTGTGGGCAGGTTTCCCATAGAGGGTTGTTGCATGGGTGTGGGGGGTTGTATGGTTGGAGTGTGGGCTGATTGGGTGGGGTTTGTGATGGAGTGGGGTAGTGGTGATGATGGGTTTAGGGTTGCTGGGGTGGGGACAGGGGAAATGATGTGTGTGTGCGATGTTAAACTATATGGTTGCCGTTGGGTTGCCGTTGGGTTGCTGTGTGTGTGTGTGTGTGTGTGTATGTGTGTGTGTGTATGTGTGTGTGTATGTGTGGGTGTGTGTGTGTGTGTGTGTGTGTGTGTGTGTGTGTGTGTGTGTACTCACCTATTTGTACTCACCTATTTGTGGTTGCAAGGGGTGTATGTGTGTGTGTGTGTGTGTTTACGTATGTATGTATCTATGTATCTATGCGTGCATGTATGTGTGCTTATTTGTACACATATACACACAGATCATACACACACACATTATATATGACTCACAAGGTACAGTCATTTCATTTGGTTAAAAGTTAAGAGGCACCCCCCCCCCGTCTCTTTCCCCTCTCTCTCTCTCTCTCAGCAGATGTGGCTGGGCTGGGTGGCATGGGTCCGACTGGCTCTCTGTGGCACCCTACACTCGGTGGCTGGCTCTCCTCCTAGACACACTGGTCCTCTCTCTCTCGTCTGAGTTAGTACCACCACCACTACTACCTGCATCAGTGCCACCACCCACCACCACTACCCGCGTCAGTGCCACCAGTCATCACCACCACTATTACCTGCATCAGTGCCACCACCCACCACCACTATCCGCGTTAGTTACACCACTACCACTATCTGTATTAGTGCCACCACTCCTTCGTTACAACCACCACCCAACCACTACCACCCACCATCACCACCACCATCACCACTACCACCCTACCTTCCTTACCAGTACCACTACCTATATCACCATCACCACCCTCAAGCAGTGCCGTCGAGAGGCACTCACAATTGTTGGCACTAACCAGACGCACTAAAGTTACTTCGGGTCTTCAGGATACTTTATATTCTACTTATGATAGAAATATTCAAAATGCCGTAATAATACAAATTCAGAGTAACTTTGATTACAGTGACGTTACCCATGGTTACCGGCGTTACTCACAAGTACTGGCGTTACTCACAAGTACTGACGTTACTCACAAGTACTGACGTTACTCACAAGTACCGGCGTTACTCACAGACAGTGCCGTAACTCACCAATTGTGCTCCAAAACAGTCAGAATATAGTGTCGGCGTGTAGTCTAAGACGGTGTATAAACAATACTTCTTTCTCATCACTCCAGAGTGAGACACACTGACCATCTCTACTGAGACTTGTGACCCCCCAAAAAAAAAGAGACACAAAAGAAAGAAAAGAGAGAAAAAAAACCACAGGAGAGTTTTATCACGATCTTCAGTAGAAAAAAGTCATCACAGCGTCACTTCGAAGTTCGCTTGTGTGACTTCGCGAGACTTTTGCCACACTTAAGTGCATTTTGAAACGTCCACTTAAGAAATCGCCTCCTAAGTACTCTTTCTACCGGGCGTGTCTTCATACCGTACGCTTAATGAGTTTTTTTTAATTGTATCCGCTTATAATGCCTCGCTTAATATATCCAGTGGACCCCAATCTTGCTTAAGTTGCCCACTTAAACTTAGGCCAGAAGTTAGGCCATCTGCAAGATTGCAACAGCCGTCGCCAGCAGCACTGTGAAGACTGTACGTTGAGGGAGAACTGTCTGTTCTGGAGCAGAAAGCAGGTAACTGTCAGCACGAGGTCAGAAACCAGTTAACTGTCAGCACGAAAAGGTCAGAAACCAGTTAACTGTCAGCACGGGAGGGTCAGAAACCAGTTCACTGTCAGCACGGGAAGGTCAGAAACCAGTTCATTGTCAGCACGGGAAGGTCAGAAACCAGTTCATTGTCAGCACGGGAAGGTCAGAAACCAGTTAACTGTCAGCACGGGAAGGTCAGAAACCAGTTAACTGTCAGCATGGGAAGGTCAGAAACCAGTTAACTGTCAGCATGGGAAGGTCAGAAACCAGTTAACTGTCAGCACGGGAAGGTCAGAAACCAGTTATCTGTCAGCACGGGAAGGTTAGAAACCAGTTATCTGTCAGCACGGGAAGGTCAGAAACCAGTTAACTGTCAGCACGGGAAGGTCAGAAACCAGTGTACCTGAACTCTGAGTGTGAGTCGTTTTTTACACTGACTGAGCTCCTGGTGAGAGCTAACTAGAGCTTTGAGCTCGTGGTGTGAGTCCCAGGGCTTCAGTAGTGAGCTCTGACGATGTTCTTCTTGTGTTGACGCCTTCAGGGTCCCCCGCTGTGTCTTGTGATGTAGGGGCCAAGACGGAGGTTGATCTTGCAAGACTCCAGCATCCAAGGTTGACCTTGTAAGACTCCAGCATCCAGAGGTTGATCTTGCAAGACTCCAGCATCCAGAGGTTGATCTTGCAAGACTCCAGCATCCAGAGGTTGATCTTGCAAGACTCCAGCATCCAGAGGTTGATCTTGCAAGACTCCAGCATCCAGAGGTTGATCTTGCAAGACTCCAGCATCCAGAGGTTGATCTTGCAAGACTCCAGCATCCAGAGGTTGATCTTGCAAGACTCCAGCATCCAAGGTTGATCTTGTAAGACTCCAGCATCCAGAGGTTGATCTTGCAAGACTCCAGCATCCAGAGGTTGATCTTGCAAGACTCCAGCATCCAGAGGTTGATCTTGCAAGACTCCAGCATCCAGAGGTTGATCTTGCAAGACTCCAGCATCCAGAGTTGATCTTGCAAGACTCCAGCATCCAGAGGTTGATCTTGCAAGACTCCAGCATCCAGAGGTTGATCTTGCAAGACTTCAACAAAAGACACAACATCTTCACGGTCGTCGAATCTCAGTTGTTTGCCATGAAGCGCTAAAACCGTGTGGGTAAGTGCGAGAGCTTGTGCAGACTCGACCCACCGTCCTAAACCGCTCGGAAGAATGGAAGACTACGAGGAATACGTGGAGACGCGACTCGTAACGTGGGTGACCAACCTGACGCATCCCATGACGCACGTGGCATTCGACGACGACGAAGACGTGTGGTACGTCAACGCGACGGAGGAGGTCGGCAGGAACCTGACTGAGTACACACCGTACTCCCAGAGGCCGGAGACGTACCTGGTGCCCATAGTCTTTGCCCTGATCTTCGTGACTGGAGTGGTGGGCAATGGTGCCCTGATTTTCATGTTTGTTAAACATCCCAAGCTAAGGTGAGTCCTAACCTGCCTCAGAGTGCTAAGGTGAGTCCTAACCTGCCTCAGAGTGCTAAGGTGAGTCCTAACCTGCCTCAGAGTGCTGAGGTGAGTCCTAACCTGCCTCAGAGTGCTGAGGTGAGTCCTAACCTGCCTCAGAGTGCTGAGGTGAGTCCTAACCTGCCTCAGAGTGCTGAGGTGAGTCCTAACCTGCCTCAGAGTGCTAGGTGAGTCCTAACCTGCCTCAGAGTGCTAAGGTGAGTCCTAACCTGCCTCAGAGTGCTAAGGTGAGTCCTAACCTGCCTCAGAGTGCTAAGGTGAGTCCTAACCTGCCTCAGAGTGCTAAGGTGAGTCCTAACCTGCCTCAGAGTGCTAAGGTGAGTCCTAACCTGCCTCAGAGTGCTGAGGTGAGTCCTAACCTGCCTCAGAGTGCTAAGGTGAGTCCTAACCTGCCTCAGAGTGCTAAGGTGAGTCCTAACCTGCCTCAGAGTGCTAAGGTGAGTCCTAACCTGCCTCAGAGTGCTAAGGTGAGTCCTAACCTGCCTCAGAGTGCTAAGGTGAGTCCTAACATGCCTCAGAGTGCTAAGGTGAGTCCTAACCTGCCTCAGAGTGCAAAGGTGAGTCCTAACCTGCCTCAGAGTGCTAAGGTGAGTCCTAACCTGCCTCAGAGTGCTGAGGTGAGTCCTAACCTGCCTCAGAGTGCTAAGGTGAGTCCTAACCTGCCTCAGAGTGCTGAGGTGAGTCCTAACCTGCCTCAGAGTGCTAAGGTGAGTCCTAACCTGCCTCAGAGTGCTAAGGTGAGTCCTAACCTGCCTCAGAGTGCTGAGGTGAGTCCTAACCTGCCTCAGAGTGCTGAGGTGAGTCCTAACCTGCCTCAGAGTGCTAAGGTGAGTCCTAACCTGCCTCAGAGTGCTAAGGTGAGTCCTAACCTGCCTCAGAGGGCTGAGGTGAGTCCTAACCTGCCTCAGAGTGCTGAGGTGAGTCCTAACCTGCCTCAGAGTGCTGAGGTGAGTCCTAACCTGCCTCAGAGTGCTAAGGTGAGTCCTAACCTGCCTCAGAGTGCTAAGGTGAGTCCTAACCTGCCTCAGAGTGCTGAGGTGAGTCCTAACCTGCCTCAGAGTGCTAAGGTGAGTCCTAACCTGCCTCAGAGTGCTGAGGTGAGTCCTAACCTGCCACAGAGTGCTAAGGTGAGTCCTAACCTGCCTCAGAGCGCTGAGGTGAGTCCTAACCTGCCTCAGAGTGCTAAGGTGAGTCCTAACCTGCCTCAGAGTGCTGAGGTGAGTCCTAACATGCCTCAGAGTGCTAAGGTGAGTCCTAACCTGCCTCAGACAGTGCTTAGAGGAGGTGAGTCCTAACCTGCCTCAGAGTGCTAAGGTGAGTCTAACTGCCTCGAGTGCTAGGTGAGTCTAACTGCCTCAGAGTGCTAAGGTGAGTCCTAACTGCCTCAGAGTGCTAGGTGAGTCCTAACCTGCCTCAGAGTGCTGAGGTGAGTCCTAACCTGCCTCAGAGTGCTAAGGTGAGTCCTAACCTGCCTCAGAGTGCTGATGTGAGTCCTAACATGCCTCAGAGTGCTAAGGTGAGTCCTAACCTGCCTCAGAGTGCTGATGTGAGTCCTAACCTGCCTCAGAGTGCTAAGGTGAGTCCTAACCTGCCTCAGAGTGCTGAGTGAGTCCTAACCTGCCTCAGAGTGCTAAGGTGAGTCCTAACCTGCCTCAGAGTGCTATGGATGCCTCGGAGTTCCTAACCTGCCTCAGAGTGCTAAGGTGAGTCCTAACCTGCCTCAGAGTGCTAAGGTGAGTCCTAACCTGCCTCAGAGTGCTAGGTAGTCCTAACCTGCCTCAGAGTGCTAAGGTGAGTCCTAACCTGCCTCAGAGTGCTAAGGTGAGTCCTAACCTGCCTCAGAGTGCTGAGGTGAGTCTAACCTGCCTCAGAGTGCTAGGTGAGTCCTAACCTGCCTCAGAGTGTAGGTGAGCCTAACCTGCCTCAGAGTGCCCTGGGTGAGTCCTAACCTGCCTCAGAGTGCTAGGTGAGTCCTAACCCTCAGAGCTGTGGCTACCTGCCTGGTGCCTGAGGTAGCTACCCTCAGTGTTGTGTCTACCTGCAGGTTTGCTACCCTGCGTGTATGTGCTACCCTGCAGGTTGTGCTACCCTGCAGTGTATGTGCTACCCTGCAGTGTATGTGCTACCCTGCAGCGTCTGTGCTACCCTGCAGTGTATGTGCTACCCTGCAGTGTATGTGCTACCCTGCAGTGTATGTGCTACCCTGCAGTGTATGTGTTACCCTGCAGTGTATGTTCTACCCTGCAGTGTATGTGCTACCCTGCAGTGTATGTTCTACCCTGCAGCGTCTGTGCTACCCTGCAGTGTATGTGCTACCCTGCAGTGTACTGTGCTACCCTGCAGTGTATGTGCTACCCTGCAGTGTATGTGTTACCCTGCAGTGTATGTACCGAGTCTACCCTGCAGTGTATGTTCTACCCTGCAGGCTACCGGTGTATGACCCTGCAGCGTCTGTGCTACCCTGCAGGTAGAGTGTCTAGTCTCTCGCGTGTATGCTACCCTGCAGTGTATGTGCTACCCTGCAGGTCTGTGCTACCCTGCAGTGTATGTGCTACCCTGCAGGGTATGTGCTACCCTGCAGTGTATGTGTACCCTGCAGGTATGCACCCTGCAGTGTATGTGTTACCGGAGCCTGCAGGGGTATGTACTGCACGCTCTCGGATGTATGGTACACCTCTGCAGTGTATGTTACCCTGCAGGTATGGCTACCCTGAGGTATGTAAGCAATCCCTCAGTGTATCACTAGAGATACACCTCTCGGTGTATATACACTGGAGATACGCCTCTCAGTGTATATAACTGAGATACCCTCAGTGTATGTAAAGATACACCCTTGCAGGTGTATAGCTACACTGCAGGTATTCTACCCTGCGGTGTATATACACTGAGGATACACGCCTCTCAGTGTATATACACTGAGATACACGCCTCTCGGTGTATATACACTGAGAGATACACGCCTCTCGGTGTATATAACTGAGAGATACACGCCTCTCAGGTGTATATACACTGAGAGATACACGCCTCTCGGTGTATATACACTGAGAGTATCACAGCCTCTCGGTGTATATACACTGAGAGATACACGCCTCTCAGTGTATATACACTGAGA
Source organism: Cherax destructor (assembly GCA_009830355.1). NCBI lineage: Eukaryota > Metazoa > Arthropoda > Malacostraca > Decapoda > Parastacidae > Cherax > Cherax destructor. Next base: position 6,430 of record WNWK01010063.1, read on the forward strand.
GATACACGCCTCTCAGTGTATATACACTGAGAGATACACGCCTCTCGGTGTATATACACTGAGAGATACACGCCTCTCAGTGTATATACACTGAGAGATACACGCCTCTCGGTGTATATACACTGAGAGATACACGCCTCTCGGTGTATATACACTGAGAGATACACGCCTCTCGGTGTATATACACTGAGAGATACACGCCTCTCGGTGTATATACACTGAGAGATACACGCCTCTCGGTGTATATACACTGAGAGATACACGCCTCTCGGTGTATATACACTGAGAGATACACGCCTCTCGGTGTATATACACTGAGAGATACACGCCTCTCAGTGTATATACACTGAGAGATACACGCCTCTCGGTGTATATACACTGAGAGATACACGCCTCTCAGTGTATATACACTGAGATACACCTCTCGGTGTATATACACTGAGATAACGCCTTCGTGTATATACACTGGAGATACACGCCTCTCGGTGTATATACACTGAGAGATACACGCCTCTCAGTGTATATACACTGAGAGATACAGCCTCTCAGTGTATATACACTGAGAGATACACGCCTCTCGGTTTATATAACTGAGAGATACACGCCTCTCGGTGTATGTACACTGAGAGATACACGGCTCTCAGTGTATATACACTGAGAGATACACGCCTCTCGGTGTATATACACTGAGGATACACGCCTCTCGGTATATACACTGGAGATACCTCTCGGTGTATATACACTGAGAGATACACGCCCTCGGTGTATACACTGAGAGATACACGCCTATCAGTGTATATACACTGAGAGATACACGCCTCTCGGTGTATATACACTGAGAGATACACGCCTCGGTGTAGTACACTGAGAGATCAGCCTCTCGTGTATATATACTGAGAGATACACGATCTCAGTGTATATACACTGAGAGATACACGCTCTCGGTGTTATACACGATTTTTTTTTTTTTTTTTTTTTTTTTTTTTTTTTTTTTTTTTTTTTTTTTTTTTTTTTTTTTTTTTTTTTTTTTTTTTTCACGCTTCTCGGTGTATTGCATAGTACACCCTGCAGTGTATATAAGATACCCCTCGGTGTATGTACGAGTACCCTCTCAGTGTATATCACTAGATACCCTCTCGGTGTATATCATGAGATACCCCTCTCGGTGTCTATACCCTGAGGTTGCGCCTGCAGTGTATGTTACCTGAGTGTATGTCACCCTGCAGTGTATATACCTGCGAGTATGACTCTCACGGGTATTAACTAGAGATACACCCTCTCAGTGTATATACACTGAGAGATACACGCCTCTCGGTGTATATACACTGAGAGATACACGCCTCTCAGTGTATATACACTGAGAGATACACGCCTCTCGGTGTATATACACTGAGAGATACACGCCTCTCGGTGTATATACACTAGAGATACACGCCTCTCGGTGTATATACACTGAGAGATACACGCCTCTCGGTGTATATACACTGGAGATACACGCCTCTCGGTGTATATACACTGGAGATACACGCCTCTCGGTGTATATACACTGAGAGATACACGCCTCTCAGTGTATATACACTGAGAGATACACGCCTCTCGGTGTATATACACTGAGAGATTTCACGCTCTCGGTGTATATACACTGAGAGATACACGCCTCTCAGTGTATATACACTGAGAGATACACGCCTCTCGGTGTATATACACTGAGAGATACACGCCTCTCAGTGTATATACACTGAGAGATACACGCTCTCAGTGTATATACACTGAGAGATACACGCCTCTCGGTGTATATACACTGAGAGATAACGCCTCTCAGTGTATATACACTGAGAGATACACGCTCTCGTGTATGTACTGAGATACACGCTCGGTAGTGAGATACACGCCTCTCGGTGTATATACACTGAGAGATACACGCCTCTCGGTGTATATACACTGAGAGATACACGCCTCTCAGTGTATTACACTGAGAGATACACGCCTCTCGGTGTATATACACTGAGAGATACACGCCTCTCGGTGTATATACACTGAGAGATACACGCCTCTCAGTGTATATACACTGAGAGATACACGCCTCTCGGTGTATGTACACTGAGAGATACACGCCTCTCAGTGTATATACACTGAGAGATACACGCCTCTCGGTGTATATACACTGAGAGATACACGCCTCTCAGTGTATATACACTGAGAGATACACGCCTCTCAGTGTATATACACTGAGAGATACACGCCTCTCGGTTTATATACACTGGAGAGATGACACGTCCTCTCGGTGTATTACACTGAGAGATACACGCTCTCAGTGTATATACACTGAGAGATACACCCTCTCGGTGTATATACACTGAGAGATACACGCCTCTCGGTGTATATACACTGAGAGATACACGCCTCTCGTGTATATACACTGAGAGATACACGCCTTCAGTGTATATATACTGAGAGATACACGACTCTCAGTGTATATACACTGAGAGATACACGCCTCTCGGTGTATATACACTGAGAGATACACGCCTCTCGGTGTATGTACACTGAGAGTTACACGCCTCTCAGTGTATATACACTGAGAGATACACGCCTCTCGGTGTATATACACTGAGAGATACACGCCTCTCAGTGTATATACACTGAGAGATACACGCCTCTCGGTGTATATACACTGAGAGATACACGCCTCTCGGTGTATATACACTGAGAGATACACGCCTCTCAGTGTATATACACTGAGAGATACACGCCTCTCAGTGTATGTACACTGAGAGATACACGCCTCTCAGTGTATGTACACTGAGAGATACACGCCTCTCAGTGATGATAAAGGTTAGTTCAGTCAGGTTGTATGGTAATTTCTGACAATGTGTTTGTTTGGTTCCTGAACAAACAGGTTACTGTCAGATCTAAGGTATTTAGAGCAGGTCAGATCTAGATCTAATGTTATTTAGAGCATGTCAAATCTAGGGTCATTTAGAGAAGGTTAGATCTAAGATTATTTAGAGCAAGAATCGAGGAAAAAGGCAGAGGCTTCAGAGGTGACGCACCTTTGTGTACCTGTGACTTCCGCAAGACAGTGTACAATGAGTGTGTTTTGTTGTGCGTGTAAAGTGGTCATATAAGGTGATAATGACTTCAGCGGTTACCGTCTCTCATGCGTCAAGAGAGAGACAGTTATCAGTATTCATTGTTTGCTAGACGACCTCTGCTAACTGGAGTACCTGCACTCACTACACAGCGTGTGGGTGCGTGGTTACCTCTCTGTAGCCGCTGTACCACAGTGATGAGTACCTGCACTCACTACACAGCGTGTGGGTGCGTGGTTACCTCACTGTAGCCGCTGTACCACAGTAATGAGTACCTGCACTCACTACACAGCGTGTGGGTGCGTGGTTACCTCTCTGTAGCCGCTGTACCACAGTGATGAGTACCTGCACTCACTACACAGCGTGTGGGTGCGTGGTTACCTCACTGTAGCCGCTGTACCACGTATAGTACCGCACTCACTACAGCGTGGGGTGGGTTACTCCTGTAGCCTACAGTGATGATTGCTACTCACAGCGTGGGGACCTCCTTGCGCTGTACACAGTGATAACTACATATCAAGGTTGGCCTAATATATGCTATAAACATATGTTTTAGCAGTTCTAAATCCATGTATTTAAAAGTTATTTTACAGTTCTCCAGCGTAACGTATGTGTTTCTTTCAGTTTCGTTTATATGATCTGGTGTCAGTTTTTGTTGATAATAGCTCCTGGGTCCATCTCTCTGACATTTTCAATATTTGGTCACAGTCTATATTCTTCATGTGGTCGGATGCCTCTGTCTCTCGTTTCTATTACATGGAATTTAACCCTGTTAAATTCCATCACCCATTTACAGTCACGCTTATTATTTACAGTCACGCTTATATTTACAGTCACGTTTATTATTTACAGTCACGTTTATTATTTACAGTCACGTTTATTATTTACAGTCACGTTTATTATTTACAGTCACGTTTATTATTTACAGTCACGTTTATTATTTAGTCACGTTTATCATTTAGTCACGTTTATTATATACTGGACTTGATATATTAGCATCATCTGCAAACATGTTCATGTAGTTATTTATTCCTCCTAGTAAATCATTTATATTAATTAAAAGCAATATCGGGTCAAGTGCAGATCCTTGTGGCACCCCACTTGTGACGTCTTCCCTCGAGGACATTTTTCCTCTTATAAAAGTTCGCATTTTTCTGTCAAAGTTTCTCATCAGTTATATTATTTACCTCTTATTAATCCTGGAGTTTAAAGTTTCCGAATTATTCCTTGATGGGTAACTCTGTCAAAAACTTTCTTACAGTCTAAATAAATAAATCCTGCTTATTTATTCTCTTCTTGAACATTTCTCGGTGACTGTTATAATGTTCTGATAGATGCGATATACAGTCAGCTCTCTTATATTGTGAAATTTTAATAAATGCGGTTTAAAAGGGACATCCAAAATTGAACATGGAGAGCACTTCATAATACGCGTTGTTCAATTTTGCGAGGAACCACCAAACATATTATTTGTATAACAGAGTTTACTCTCCAAGAATGTCCAGACCGAGGGCTGGTTTGTTTACTTGTCAGAAAGTTCTTCTCCAAGTATTGCCTCCTCTTTCCTCTAATGGCTTCTCCAGTATTGTTCTAGCTACACTTGCCGTTGAAACCGGCCTATAGTTACCCGGAGAGCATACCTGGAGAGGGTTTCGGGGGTCAACGCCCCCGCGGTCCGGTCTCAGAACAGGTCTTCTGTTTGTTTGTTTTTAATATTGGCACAATGTGTGTCATCTAGTCTTCCTCCCAGAAGCGAAATCATAAAATTTCCCTGAGAGGATGGTCCAGTTTTGTGTGACATTCTCTCAGCACCCAGAGTGCTGTCACCTACCTCTGATGCTCTGCTTTCTCTCTACATAAAGTAATAATTTATTTGCTGTTTCTCCAGTTATATCCTCCGCCTCAATTATTTATTTGGGCTTTAAATCTGCTACATATAAAATACCCTCTTTTTGTAAACACAATCTTAAACAGCCTTGTAAATGCCTCACACATTTCCTCCTCCAGGTCAGGGCCTCAAAGAGAAATTTTACAAGACTGCTTTGGGGCCCCTGGTTAACAGCTGAGGGCCCCAAAGTCTAAGTAAATTTTAAATAATTATTTTTCTAAATAAACTAAAAGCAGTTGAAATTACAAAAAAAAAAATCAAATAAAAAAAATCTAAATAAAACGTCTGTGACTATGAGGTCCCTTCAGAGGTTCAGAGCCGGGCCCCGAACCCATGTACAGGCTGCACTATCCCCTTCCCATAGGCTCTAATCCTCTCCTACACTGTTATCATCCATAATTCTCGGTATTTGCTCTTTAACACTTATTTTGACTTTAAGAAACTTAAGAACAAGGATTCGGTTCCACTTTACTCTTGTCTGTAATTTTCTTTCCAAAGTCACGTTCCTTATCCCTTCTTACCCTCGTGTATTCATTTCTAGCTTCTTTATATATATCTCTGATACGTCTTTGTATTGATCACTTTTATTCCTTCTTTATTTCCCACAGTTCTCCAACACCTAATGAACCAGTCTTTTGTGTTTCTTCTCTCACACAGTTGTAAAATATATTTCTTAATGCCAGTTTTATCAGTATTGCAGAACTCTGTGCGCAAAATTTATATCTGGCTTTGGTAATATTTGTATCTGGCTCTGGTAATATTCGTAGCTGGTTCTGGTAATATTTGTATCTGGCTCTGGTAATATTCGTAGCTGGTTCTGGTAATATTTGTATCTGGCTATGGTAATATTTGTATCTGGATCTGGTAATAATTGTATCTGGTTCTGGTAATATTTGAATCTGGCTCTGGTAATATTCGTATCTGGTTCTGGTAATATTTATATCTGACTCTGGCAATATTTGTATCTGGCTCTGGTAATATTCGTATCTGGTTCTGGTAATATTTGTATCTGGTTCTGGTAATATTTGTATCTGGCTCTGGTAATATTCGTATCTGGTTCTGGTAAAATTTATATCTGACTCTGGCAATATTTGTATCTGGCTCTGGCAATATTCGTATCAAGCTCTGGTAATATTCGTATCTGGCTCTGGCAATATTTGTATCTGGCTCTGACAATATTTGTATCTGGCTCTGGTAATATTCGTATCTGGTTCTGGTAATATTTGTATCTGGTTCTGGTAATATTTGTATCTGGCTCTGGTAATATTCGTATCTGGTTCTGGTAATATTCGTATCTGGCTCTGGTAATATTCGTATCTGGTTCTGGTAATATTCGTATCTGGTTCTGGTAATATTTATATCTGGCTCTGGTAATATTTGTATCTGGCTCTGGTAATATTCGTATCTGGTTCTGGTAATATTTATATCTGGCTCTGGTAATATTTGTATCTGGCTCTGGTAATATTCATATCTGGTTCTGGTAATATTTATATCTGACTCTGGCAATATTTGTATCTGGCACTGGTAATATTCGTATCTGGCTCTGGTAATATTCGTATCTGGCTCTGGTAATATTCGTATCTGGTTCTGGTAATATTTATATCTGACTCTGGTAATATTCGTATCTGGCTCTGGTAATATTCGTATCTGGTTCTGGTAATATTCGTATCTGGCTCTGGTAATATTTATATCTGGTTCTGGTAATATTTGTATCTGGCTCTGGTAATATTTGTATCTGGCTCTGGTAATATTTGTATCTGGCTCTGGTAATATTCGTATCTGGCTCTGGTAATATTTATATCTGGTTCTGGTAATATTTGTATCTGGTTCTGGTAATATTTGTATCTGGCTCTGGTAATATTTGTATCTGGCTCTGGTAATTGTATCTGGCTCTGGTAATATTTGTATCTGGTTCTGGTAATATTTGTATCTGGCTCTGGTAATATTTGTATCTGGCTCTGGTAATATTCGTATCTGGTTCTGGTAATATTTGTATCTGGCTCTGGTAATATATAATCCCTCTGAGTTTCTCTGAAACACTGCCTTGAAGCATAATGATAATGCTAATGATAATGATAATGATTATAATTTTAATTTATAGAAAGTTCGGTACACAGTTGATACAGGATTACTTGACATTACTGAAAGAACACTGCAGACAGCCCCTGGTTATGGAGAACACTGCGGACAGTCCCTGGTTATGGAGAACACTGCAGACAGTCCCTGGTTATGAAGAACACTGCAGACAGCCCCTGGTTATGAAGAACACTGCAGACAGCCCCTGATTATGAAGAACACCGCAGACAGTCCCTGGTTATGAAGAACACTGCAGACAGCCCCTGGTTATGAAGAACACTGCAGACAGTCCCTGGTTATAAAGAACACTGCATACAGTCCCTGGTTATGAAGAACACTGCAGACAGCCCATGGTTATGAAGAACACTGCACACAGCCCCTGGTTATGAAGAACACTGCAGACAGTCCCTGGTTATGAAGAACACTGCAGACAGCCCATAGTTATGAAGAACACTGCAGACAGCCCCTGGTTATGAAGAACACTGCAGACAGACCCTGGTTATGAAGAACACTGCAGACAGTCTCTGGTTATGAAGAACATTGCAGACAGCCCCTGGTTATGAAGAACACTGCAGACAGTCCCTGGTTATGAAGAACACTGCAGACAGTCCCTGGTTATGAAGAACACTGCAGACAGCCCCTGGTTATGAAGAACACTGCAGACAGCCCCTGGTTATGAAGAACACTGCAGACAGCCCCTGGTTATGAAGAACACTGCAGACAGTCCCTGGTTATGAAGAACACTGCAGACAGCCCCTGGTTATGAAGAACACTGCAGATAGTCCCTGGTTATGAAGAACACTGCAGACAGCCCCTGGTTATGAAGAACACTACAGACAGTCCCTGGTTATGAAGAACACTGCAGACAGCCCCTGGTTATGAAGAACACTACAGACAGTCCCTGGTTATGAAAAACACTACAGACAGTCCCTGGTTATGAAGAACACTGCAGACAGCCCCTGGTTATGAAGAACACTGCAGACAGTCCCTGGTTATAAAGAACACTGCATACAGTCCCTGGTTATGAAGAACACTGCAGACAGCCCCTGGTTATGAAGAACACTGCAGACATCCCCTGGTTATGAAGAACACTGCAGACAGCCCCTGGTTATGAAGAACACTGCAGACAGTCCCTGGTTATGAAGAACACTGCAGACAGCCCCTGGTTATGAAGAACACTGCAGACAGTCCATGGTTATGAAGAACACTGCAGACAGCCCCTGGTTAGGAAGAACACTACAGACAGTCCCTGGTTATGAAAAACACTACAGACAGTCCCTGGTTATGAAGAACACTGCAGACAGACCCTGGTTATGAAGAACACTGCAGACAGCCCTTGGTTATGAAAAACACTGCAGACAGCCCCTGGTTATGAAGAACACTGCAGACAGCCCCTGGTTATGAAGAACACTACAGACAGTCCCTGGTTATGAAGAACACTGCAGACAGCCCCTGGTTATGAAGAACACTGCAGACAGCCCCTGGTTATGAAGAACACTGCACACAGCCCCTGGTTATGAAGAACACTGCAGACAGTCCCTGGTTATGAAGAACACTGCAGACATCCCCTGGTTATGAAGAACACTGCAGACAGCCCCTGGTTATAAAGAACACTGCAGACAGCCCCTGGTTATGAAGAAAACTGCAGACAGCCCCTGGTTATGAAGAACACTGCAGACAGTCCCTGGTTATGAAGAACACTGCAGACAGCCCCTGGTTATGAAGAACACTGCAGACAGCCCCTGGTTATGAAGAACACTGCAGACAGTCCCTGGTTATGAAGAACACTGCAGACAGCCCTGATTATGAAGAACACCGCAGACAGTCCCTGGTTATGAAGAACACTGCAGACAGCCCCTGGTTATGAAGAACACTGCAGACAGTCCCTGGTTATAAAGAACACTGCATACAGTCCCTGGTTATGAAGAACACTGCAGACAGCCCATGGTTATGAAGAACACTGCACACAGCCCCTGGTTATGAAGAACACTGCAGACAGTCCCTGGTTATGAAGAACACTGCAGACAGCCCATAGTTATGAAGAACACTGCAGACAGCCCCTGGTTATGAAGAACACTGCAGACAGACCCTGGTTATGAAGAACACTGCAGACAGTCTCTGGTTATGAAGAACATTGCAGACAGCCCCTGGTTATGAAGAACACTGCAGACAGTCCCTGGTTATGAAGAACACTGCAGACAGTCCTGGTTATGAAGAACACTGCAGACAGCCCCTGGTTATGAAGAACACTGCAGACAGCCCCTGGTTATGAAGAACACTGCAGACAGCCCCTGGTTATGAAGAACACTTCAGACAGTCCCTGGTTATGAAGAACACTGCAGACAGCCCCTGGTTATGAAGAACACTGCAGATAGTCCCTGGTTATGAAGAACACTGCAGACAGCCCTGGTTATGAAGAACACTACAGACAGTCCCTGGTTATGAAGAACACTGCAGACAGCCCCTGGTTATGAAGAACACTACAGACAGTCCCTGGTTATGAAAACACTACAGACAGTCCCTGGTTATGAAGAACACTGCAGACAGCCCCTGGTTATGAAGAACACTGCAGACAGTCCCTGGTTATAAAGAACACTGCATACAGTCCCTGGTTATGAAGAACACTGCAGACAGCCCCTGGTTATGAAGAACACTGCAGACATCCCCTGGTTATGAAGAACACTGCAGACAGCCCCTGGTTATGAAGAACACTGCAGACAGTCCCTGGTTATGAAGAACACTGCAGACAGCCCCTGGTTATGAAGAACACTGCAGACAGTCCATGGTTATGAAGAACACTGCAGACAGCCCTGGTTATGAAGACATACACTACAGACAGTCCCTGGTTATGAAGAACACTGCAGACAGTCCCTGGTTATATAGAACACTGCAGACAGCCCCTGGTTATGAAGAACACTGCAGACAGCCCCTGGTTATGAAGAACACTGCGGACAGTCCCTGGTAATGGAGAACACTTCAGACAGCCCCTGGTTATGAAGAACACTGCAGACAGTCCCTGGTAATGGAGAACACTGCAAACAGTCACTGGTTATGAAGAACACTGCAGACAGTCCCTGGTAATGGAGAACACTGCAGACAGCCCGTACAATGAAGTTATATCTAGTGAACACTTGTACAGTGCCACTGGTGTACTCACATGCTACACTCTGCCATCTCTGACAATGAACGCAACATTTTGGTTCACGATCTATTACGTTTGGGATTTTTTTTTTAAATCTGTTAGATTTAACATTTGTAAATGTGAATGGTTCTTGTGTGTATTGTGTGTGTGTGTGTGTGTGTGTGTGTGTGTATGTGTGTGTATGTACTCACCTAATTGTGGTTGCAGGGGTCGAGACTCAGCTCCTGGCCCCGCCTCTTCGCTGTCTGCTACTGGGTCTCCGCTCTCCCTGCTCCATGAGCTTTATCATACCTTGTCTTAAAACTATGTATGGTTCCTGCCTCCACTATATCTTTCTCTAGACTATTCCACTTCCTGACTACTCTGTGGCTGAAGAAATGCTTCCTAACATCTCTTTGACTCATCTGAGTCTTCAGCTTCCAGTTGTGTCCCCTTGTTTCTGTGTTCCCTCTCTGGAACATCCTGTCCCTGTCTACCTTGTCGATTCCCCGCAGTATTTTGTATGTCGTTATCATGTCTCCTCTGACCCTTCTTTTCTCCAGTGTTGTTAGTCCTATTTCCCTCAACCTTTCTTCATAGGACAGACCCCTGAGTTGTGGAACTAGCCTTGTCGCAAACCTTTGCACTTTCTCTAGATTCTTTACGTGCTTGACCAGGTGTGGGTTCCAAACTGGTGCTGCATATTCTAGTATGGGCCTGACGTACACGGTGTACAGTGTCTTGAACGATTCCTTGTTTAGGTAACGGAACGCTAATCTTAGGTTTGCCAGTCGCCCATATGCTGCCGCAGTTATCTGGTTGATGTGTGCCTCCGGAGACGTACTTGGCGTTATACTCACCCCAAGGTCTTTTTCTTTTGCCGAGGTTTGTAGCCCTTGTCCACCTAGCCTGTACTCTGTCAGCGGTCTTCTTTGTCCTCCTCCGATCTTCATGACTTTGCATTTGGTGGTATTGAATTCGAGAAGCCAGTTGCTAGACCAGATGCCAAGCTTGTCCAGGTCTGTTTGAAGTCCTGCTTGGTCCTCTTCCGATGTGATTCTCCTCATTAATTTCACATCATCTGCGAACAGAGACACTTCTGAGTCTATCCCATCCGTCATGTCGTTTACATATACCAAGAATAACACTGGTCCTAGGACTGACCCCTGCGGTACGCCGCTCGTCACAGGCGCCCACTGTGATACCTCATCACGCACCATGACCCGTTGTTGCCTCCCTGTGAGGTATTCCCTGATCCATTCCAGTGCCCTTCCTGTTATACATGCTTGTTCTTCCAACTCCTTTACTAATCTCATGTGAGGAACTGTGTCGAAGGCCTTCCTGCAGTCCAGGAAAATGCAATCAACCCACCCTTCTCTCTCTTGCTTTACCTCTGTTACTTTATCATAGAACTCTAGGAGGTTTGTTACACAGGATTTTCCTTCCCGGAATCCGTGCTGTCTGGTGTTTATTATCCTGTTCAGCTCGAGGTGTTCCACCATTCTTTTCCTGAGGATTTTCTCCAGGACTTTGCACACTATACATGTAAGTGACACCGGTCTATAGTTTAGTGCCTCTTTTCTGTCTCCTTTTTTAAAGATGGGGACTACATTGGCCTTCTTCCATACCTCAGGTATCTGCCCATTTTCAAGGGATGTGTTGAATATTATGGTAAGTGGCACACTCAGTACCTCAGCTCCTTCCCGAAGAACCCACGGGGAGATATTGTCCGGACCCATCGCCTTTGAGGTATCAAGGTCACTGAGTAACTGCTTCACCTCCTCCTCAGTTGTGTGTATGCCCTCTAGCACTTGATACATCCCTTGTTGGTGACGCACCCCATCCTGTCTACCCAGCTGCCTTCCTTCCTCCACTGTGAATACTTCCTTAAACCTCAAGTTGAGCTCCTCACATACCTCTTGATCATTACTTGTGAGTTCCCCATCTTCTCTCCTCAGCCTTATCACCTGGTCCTTGACTGTTGTCTTCCTTCTGATGTGACTGTACATCAGTTTCGGGTCGGACTTAACTTTCGATGCTATGTCATTTTCGTACTGTTTCTGGGTTCTGGGCCTCCCTCCCTACCTGTGCATACTCGTTTCTAGCTCTTCTACTAATCTCTCTGTTTACCTGGGTTCTTTGCCTTCTGTACCGTTTCCATTCTCTGATACTCTGAGTCTTTGCCTCCCTGCACCTTTGGGTAAACCAGGGGCTCTTTCTGGCCTTCCCATTTAATCCTTTGCCTCTGGGTATAAACCGTTCCTCTGCCTCCTTGCACTTTGCCCCTATGTTGTGTGTGTGTGTGTGTGTGTGTGTGTGTGTGTGTGTGTGTGTGTGTGAGAGTTTGTGTGTGTGTGTGTGTGTGTGTGTGTTAGTGTGTGTGTTATTGTGAGTGTGTGTGTGAGTGTGAGTGTGTGCGTAAGAAGTGCCTCTCGTCCTCTCAATGGCTCTCAGGTCAAGAGTATCATCATCTTAAAGACTCGTTATTACCAGGTACTCACAAGACAACGTAAACATATTCAGCTATTGTTTCTTTGCAGCTTGTTTACACAAAAGCTCTTGCTCTTGTTGTTATTGTTGTTGCGATTGATGGTTTTGTTTTTGTTGCTGTTTTATTTGTCGCTCTTATTGGTGTTGGTATTATATGTTATAATATTGCTTCTTCTACTACTACTACTACTACTACTACTACTACTACTACTACTACTACTACTACTACTACTACTACTACTAATACTAATACCCAATTACAACTATTATACTACTACTACTACTACTACTACTACTACTGCTACTACTACTACTAGTACTACTAACTCTATACTACTACTCACTACTACTACTACTACTTACTACTACTCTACTACTACTACTACTTACTACTACTACTACTACTACTGCTACTATACTACTACTACTGCTACTACACTCTATTACTACTACTCTCTACTACTACTACTACTACTACTGCTACATACTACTACTACTACTACTACTACTACATACTACTCACTACTACTACTGCTACTACTACTACTACTACTACTACTACTACTGCTACTACAACTTCTATTACTACTACTCTACTACTACTACTACTTATGCTACTACTACTACTACTACTCTACTACTACTACTACTACTACTACTACTACTACTACTGCTACTACTACTACTACTACTACTACTACTACTACTACTACTACTGCTACTACTACTACTACTGCTACTACTACTACTACTACTACTACTGCTACTACTACTACTACTGCTACTACAACTTCTATTACTACTACTCTACTACTACTACTACTACTACTACTACTACTACTACTACTACTACTACTACTGCTACTACTACTACTACTACTACTGCTACTACAACTTCTATTACTACTACTACTACTACTACTACTACTGCTACTACTACTACTACTACTACTACTACTACTACTACTACTACTGCTACTACTACTGCTACTACAACTTCTATTACTACTACTCTACTACTACTCTACTATACTACTACTACTACTACTACTCCTACTACTACTACTACTACTTACTACTGCTACTACTACTACTACTACTACTACTACTACTGCTACTACTACTACTACTACTACTACTACTACTACTACTACTACTACTTACTACTACTGCTACTACAACTTCTATTACTACTACTCTACTACTACTACTACTACTACTACTGCTACTACTACTACTACTACTACTACTACTACTACTACTACTACTACTACTACTACTACTACTACTACTACTTCTTACTATCTAACATAGAGATACTACTATACTACGAGGTTAGGGTGACAAGGTCGTAACAACAATTGTCCATACGCTACTTTCCGACTGGGAATCGAATCTTGATTATTTTGGTTGCGAACTGAGAAGACTACGCTTAACGCGTCCCCCTCTCCTCCTCCTCCTCCCCCTCCCCCTTACCCTCCTCCTTCCCCTCCTCCTTCCTCTCCCCCTCCTCCCCCTCCACACTCTACACTAACAGTAATTAACAAAAGTTAAGGATTTTCCCTCCAGTAAGACGTGACGTAATTACACAGTTTCGGTTCCTGAAGGTGGTGTTACCTTGATGCCGTTGAAGGGCTCTTGATCCAGGGAGTCTGATTTACCTTCTGGTCAACCTTGTCTCCAGCAGCTGGGACGAGACCGTCAAGACGTTGGTATAAAAACGATCGTCTTCGGGAGAGACACGAGGAAATGACAAGACTGAGAGTGTCAGCTGTGACCAGCGTTACACTCTGACCTCATATATGTTGCCTGACCACTCTCAAAATATTACCAGCGTTTTCGTGATAAATATATAAATAAATAAATAAATCTATCTATCTATCTATATATATATATATATATATATATATATATATATATATATATATATATATATATATATATATATGTCGTGCCGTATAGGTAAAACTTGCTATTTTTGCCTTAAATAGCAACGCTCTTGCCGAATAAGGCAATCGAAAATTTGTATATGCGATAATTTCTCAAAAATCATTCTGAACCTAACGAAAAAATATATTTCATTACGTTTGTTTATTATTAAATTATCGTAAACTTTAACATAAATTAAAAAAAATTACATATTTAAATGTATAAGAGAAAATTTTAGAAAGGACTTAATTTTTCAATATGTTCTTTCGTACTGAGATTCTTGTTCTCTACTTCATGTTCTCTGTTCTGCTCCCTCGGCTTCCTTGTGATATATCTCATTTCCTCTTCCCTCTTAGATCTATGACTACCAGTAAATCCACGACAGAGTGGATCTTTCAGCCTGTTGTTGCTCTAGTTTGACACCGCTGCTTTCCGCAGTAATTTGAGACTGTAGCAGCGAGTGTAAGAAGCAGCGACTCCTGTGAGTGTCAGAGGTCGCGGCGCCCTCAGCGACTCCTGTGAGTGTCAGAGGTCGCGGCGCCCTCAGCGACTCCTGTGAGTGTCAGAGGTCGCGGCGCCCTCAGCGACTCCTGTGAGTGTCAGAGGTCGCGGCGCCCTCAGCGACTCCCGTGAGTGTCAGAGTTCGCGGCGCCCTCAGCGACTCCTGTGAGTGTCAGAGGTCGCGGCGCCCTCAGCGACTCCTGTGAGTGTCAGAGGTCGCGGCGCCCTCAGCGACTCTTGTGAGTGTCAGAGGTCGCGGCGCTCTCAGTGACTCCCGTGAGTGTCAGAGGTCGCGGCGCCCTCAGCGACTTCTGTGAGTGTCAGAGGTCGCGGCGCCCTCAGCGACTCCCGTGAGTGTCAGAGGTCGCGGCGCCCTCAGCGACTCCTGTGAGTGTCAGAGGTCGCGGCGCCCTCAGTGACTCCTGTGAGTGTCAGAGGTCGCGGCGCCCTCAGCGACTCCTGTGAGTGTCAGAGGTCGCGGCGCCCTCAGCGACTCCCGTGAGTGTCAGAGGTCGCGGCGCCCTCAGCGACTCCTGTGAGTGTCAGAGGTCGCGGCGCCCTCAGCGACTCCCGTGAGTGTCAGAGGTCGCGGCGCTCTCAGCATACCTCAGCATCATACTATATACTTCTCAGAAGAACACGAGAACATATTCCCAGTGTTGTTATATCTTCTATCTTCATGAGAACAGAGGAATGAAGGAGCACAGCAGCAGGCCTACTGGTCCGTACTTGGCAGGTCCTCCTAAAATCCAGTCCCTCTCACTCAAAGACTCCTCCTCGAGACTTCTGGTCCTTCCCTCTCATCTTATGTCTGTGCGTCACCTTCACTTCTATTTTGGACTTCACTGTTTTCATTTTCCCAGTTGTATTTCATTTTCCATTATTATTCTTCCGTATTAATCCCCACCTGTTCAGCTCCCTTCTTTTAGCCATCCTCCTTTTTTTTTATCCCCTGTATGTTTTCCATGCTAATT
>WNWK01010063.1:25000-45000 GCA_009830355.1 Cherax destructor
CATCTCTGGGTGTATATACACTGTGAGATACACATATCTGGGTGTATGTACACTGTGATACTCATCTCTGGGTGTATATACACTGTGAGATACACATCTCTGGGTGTACATACCCTGAAAGGTACACACCCCTCGATATAAATATCCTTGTGAAGACAAAATACTCGCGTCTAGTGTCATATATACACCGGGAACAAGACTGGATTCGTCACTATAAGTTATCCATAAAGCAGAGATAAACCCTTATTTTGGCTTGGCGTGGAATCTGCCTGTAATAGCTAGGACTGCCTGTGTTAGCTAGAACTGCCTGTGTTAGCTGCGCTTTCCTAGCTGAGTCAGCTTGGGTTAGCTTCAGGACGGAGAGGTTAATGTTGGGGAAGTTGTGTCTATGTCCTTAGTTTGTTGAATGCAATGAGCGAGTGAAGAGAGAGAACGTAGTGAGTTAGTGAGCAGGTGAATGAGCAAGTGATGGTAATGTTAGTGTTCCTGTTGACGGATGTTTGTTGAGTGTAGTGAGAGAAAGTGTGAGAATAGTGAGCGTAACATTATCCAGTTGATGCTGAGACCAGTAGAAAACACGCAAATGACACCCTAGAAAGCTTTGCAGCGAGCCAGCTTGTTGAGTCAGGAGAGCTTGTTACACTTTGTGGTTAACTCCAATTATCCTCTCTACTGTGTTTGTGTTGCCTTCAGCTGGCAGGGTGGGGAGGCCCTGTGTTTGGTATGTGGAGGGCGCGTATAAATGCACTCCACGCACGCAATACAAACTACATTTCTACTGTGATCCCCACTAGTCGCAAGCAGGGTGACCAGAGCCATCCAGAGGTAACATACAAAACTAGATCTAGTGACCTTCCAGGTGAGCTGCGGCATTCTGACACCTGTTTAGGGGACGGTACAGGGATGGATCGATCACTGTGTCTGTGGTAATCGTTCCAGCAGCCTATTAATGGTATACGATACTGACAAGTAAATAAGACACATGCGCAACAGTTGGGTATCTATGTGCAGTGAATTCGTGTTCGACTGACGAGGCCTGGAGAGCAAAAGGTAAAATTCGACATTAAAGATACTTAAGTGTTGGAGCAAGTGACTTGTTTGTTTGTTTTGTTCCATTTACTCAGACTCTCTCAGGTCATCAGCTGGTATACATTGATCTGTGGTTCATTATACTGAATGTCAGTCACTGTTCCTTACTGAGTGGCTGAAGTCAATCAATCAGAAAACGAAAGAAATAATATTAATTTAAGAATTTACATATTTTTCCCCATTAGAATTAGAATATATATATATATATATGTATATATATATATATATATATATATATATATATATATATATATATATATATATATATATATATATATATACTGTTTTGAAAAGGACTTATTCCTAATTGTTTTTTAGATGACTTTTCCACATTTCATTAAAATGCGTAAAACATTTTCAATTACGCTCAAAGTGTAGAGTGTATCAGTGGTGTGTGAAGCTGCTGTAGAAACACATGCATCTTCTTGGCAGCCAAGACGACAGTGTCTTGCACTGAGTGGACGTCAACCAAGACATCAACCGGTGCGCGAGAGAGAGACGGTGTCTGGGACACAACCACATTACACTGGGTAACCTCATCTGCTTAACTTGAGACGGTCGGGAAGTGGCACTCAGAGACAGAGAGAGAGACGGTCGGGGAGTGGCACTCAGAGAGTAAGAGAGACGGCCGGCGAGTGGCACTCGGAGAGTGCCTAGCCATTAGCACAAATAAAGCAATAACAAGCGTAGCAACCTGGTTAGTGGTGGGGCGAGGCAGCGAGGCTTCATCACCATCCCAGGGAGGTCATAGTGTCTTACTAGGGAGGCCACAGTGCCTCACTGCCACCCCAGGGAGCTTACAATACTTCATTAACCATCCCTGGGAGGTCACGGTGCCTCACTACCACCCCAGAGAGGTTACAGTACTTCACTAACCATCCCAGGGAGATCACAGTGCCTCATTAGCACTCCAGGAGGGTCACATGCCTCACTATCACCCCAGGGAGATCAGAGTGCCTCACTAGCACCCGAGGGAGGTCACAGTCCCTCACTAGCACCCCAGGGAGATCACAGTGCCTCTCCCTCACATCAAAGCCTCGGTCATCAGCAAAATTGACAACAACAATAACACACGTACCTCTCACCCTCTCATGCCTTGATGTAAATTTGATCCATCCCACTTTCTCCCCTCTCCCATTATCCGACTCTTATTGCCTCTTCTCCATTCCTCTCTCCTCTCCCTTTCCTCTGTTCCCTCATTCTCTCGTCCTAAACACTCTTCCCCACCTTAATGCATCTGTTTCTCGGGTATTTTTGCACATTTCCTGTCGTCAACATGTCCACAGGTGAATCAGTTGGGATTTGTGGTTTACCTGGAAATTGGATGAGGATGAGGAGAAATATGTTGTTGTTGGTTTTCAAGGGCTACGACGGCTTACGTGGTGTGAGTCCTGCCCCAAGAAGTCTGGTATTTAAGCTTTCACTTAGCACTCACATATCGCCCACCCTGCCACTGGCGCTGGGAAAGGACTAAGGGAAACCTAGAATATAGGCACGAATGTCTGGGTCGAAAGCAGAACTGTTGAGAACTGGAACTGCAGGATGTTGTATGCCATTTTTGAGCTAAATCCTGTATGAGTCTGGCACTGGCAGAGTTAAAACTTTGGAGAGTTGAGAAGAAAGTATTAAAAAAAAGTATAAAAGGGCATAATGCCGTGACTGGAACAATATACATAGGAGAGAGAGAGAGAGAGAGAGAGAGAGAGAGAGAGAGAAGAGAGAGAGAGAGAGAGAGAAGTTTATGGCGACGTTTCGCTCCCACTTTTACCATTTACAAGTCACATCAACACACGAAGGTGAGGGAGCCAGGATATATAGGAGAGGGAGACAAGGACGGGACAGAGAAAGTGTTCAGCTGTGTCGTCCTGCGTAGGACACCAAGGACAGAGTATGTCAAGTACGTAGACGAGGCACCATGACAACATCAAGGAGATGATTTTCACAAGTCTAAGAACAATGTTCATTAGAATCACGAATGAGTCCCAGCTGAGTGGATCTGAAGGCTGGTGCAGAGTCTGGCAGCCGGAGTCTGATAGCCGGAGTCTGACAGCCGGAGTCTGACAGCCGGAGCTGATAACAGGCCCCCCGGCTGGGGATGTGCAGTGTTTGCAGCTTAATCATCGACCTGATAAATGAATAATTACCCAATTCATTGCGAGACGACACACTCCCTCACTCTTCAGAAGTTTAAATTTACTTAGTAAGCATAATATTCCCTTATACTACTGTGCATATTATGTATATACGTATACAGGACCATCAATTCTAATATGAACCCTTAGCTGAAGCTCTTCTTTGATAGCTGCAACAGATCTCATAGACATAACACAAGATATAAAAATGTATTTGATATCCCCGGTCTACGACTCAACCTGCGCAAAAATCCAATGCGCATAAAAGGCCATAAAATCCGAAACTCTTTCTCTACCTGAAGATTCCAGAGGTTTCCTGTCTGCCAACAGCTTCAAATCTATTGTTAAAAAGCACCTCTTTATCTTAATGAGATCCTGACAGCAATATACTATGTTAAACAATTCTTGAACTTTACTGATTGCATTCAGTTGTGTCCCGTGTTCTTCTTCCGGTCTTCCTTCAACATCCATACATTATTAGAAGCATATTCTCTCTCATCATATTTGCATTGTAATTTTTAAGTAACTAGAATCAGTCTTCTAAACTTGACAATTATATCTTCTTGTTGGGATTTTTTATTATGAATTAACCGAGTAAAATTTTAAGTTAATTTTTGGCAGTGATGCTGTGCATTATTTGGTCCTTTAGTTTATTGTATGTCCTGGGCAGTAATACGGAAATTTGGATTTATATCAGTATTTGTAATTCACCATCAATAATAACCTAGACAAATTGTTCTTGCAAAAGTTCCACTATTAGTTATATATTATACGTACTTTTATAAGTTATTTTAAATCTGCCTGAAATACTTTGCATAACCAGAGTCTTTCTATAAACTATGTCAGTAATGTCACCTTTTCACCGTTTATAGAGATAAAGTTATTAGTATTATCGTCAACTCATTTTCTCTGATACCAACATGAGAAAGGCGCCATTGTAGAACACCAGCCAGTGGTGGTAGGTGACCTGGCAGGACACACTAAGACACAGGAGTGGTGGTATGTGACCTGGCAGGACATACTAAGACACAGGAGTGGTGGTATGTGACCTGGCAGGACACACTAAGACACAGGAGTGGTGGTATGTGACCTGGCAGGACACACTAAGACACAGGAGTGGTGGTATGTGACCTGGCAGTACACACTAAGACACAGGAGTGGTGGTATGTGACCTGGCAGTACACACTAAGACACAGGAGTGGTGGTATGTGACCTGGCAGGACACACTAAGACACAGGAGTGGTGGTATGTGACCTGGCAGTACACTAAGACACAGGAGTGGTGGTATGTGACCTGGCAGGACACACTAAGACACAGGAGTGGTGGTATGTGACCTGGCAGTACACACTAAGACACATGAGTGATGGTATGTGACCTGGCAGGACACACTAAGACACAGGAGTGGTGGTATGTGACCTGGCAGTACACACTAAGACACAGGAGTGATGGTATGTGACCTGGCAGGACACACTAAGACACAGGAGTGGTGGTATGTGACCTGGCAGTACACACTAAGACACAGGAGTGGTGGTATGTGACCTGACAGGACACACTAAGACACAGGAGTGGTGGTATGTGACCTGGCAGTACACACTAAGACACAGGAGTGATGGTATGTGACCTGGCAGGACACACTAAGACACAGGAGTGGTGGTATGTGACCTGGCAGGACACACTAAGACACAGGAGTGGTGGTATGTGACCTGGCAGTACACACTAAGACACAGGAGTGGTGGTATGTGACCTGGCAGGACACACTAAGACACAGGAGTGATGGTATGTGACCTGGCAGGACACACTAAGACACAGGAGTGGTGGTATGTGACCTGGCAGGACACACTAAGACACAGGAGTGGTGGTATGTGACCTGGCAGTACACACTAAGACACAGGAGTGGTGGTATGTGACCTGGCAGGACACACTAAGACACAGGAGTGGTGGTATGTGACCTGGCAGGACACACTAAGACACAGGAGTGGTGGTATGTGACCTGGCAGTACACACTAAGACACAGGAGTGGTGGTATGTGACCTGGCAGTACACACTAAGACACAGGAGTGGTGGTATGTGACCTGGCAGGACACACTAAGACACAGGAGTGGTGGTATGTGACCTGGCAGGACACACTAAGACACAGGAGTGGTGGTATGTGACCTGGCAGACACACTAAGACACAGGAGTGGTGGTATGTGACCTGGCAGGACACACTAAGACACAGGAGTGGTGGTATGTGACCTGGCAGGACACACTAAGACACAGGAGTGGTGGTATGTGACCTGGCAGTACACACTAAGACACAGGAGTGATGGTATGTGACCTGGCAGGACACACTAAGACACAGGAGTGGTGGTATGTGACCTGGCAGGACACACTAAGACACAGGAGTGATGGTATGTGACCTGGAAGTACACACTAAGACACAGGAGTGATAGTATGTGACCTGGCAGGACACACTAAGACACAGGAGTGATGGTATGTGACCTGGCAGGACACACTAAGACACAGGAGTGGTGGTATGTGACCTGGCAGGACACACTAAGACACAGGAGTGGTGGTATGTGACCTGGCAGGACACACTAAGACACAGGAGTGATGGTATGTGACCTGGCAGGACACACTAAGACACAGGAGTGATGGTATGTGACCTGGCAGGACACACTAAGACACAGGAGTGATGGTATGTGACCTGGCAGGACACACTAAGACACAGGAGTGGTGGTATGTGACCTGGCAGGACACACTAAGACACAGGAGTGGTGGTATGTGACCTGGCAGGACACACTAAGACACAGGAGTGGTGGTATGTGACCTGGCAGGACACACTAAGACACAGGAGTGGTGGTATGTGACCTGGCAGGACACACTAAGACACAGGAGTGGTGGTATGTGACCTGGCAGGACACACTAAGACACAGACAAGTGTTTTAGTGGAAAGAAGGACAAGAGAAGAATGACAGACTGATAAAATAAGTGCATGTTGCGGTGTGAGGTGCACTTACGCAAATAAAAGTGACTTGACTCTGACAAAAAGTTTGCCTGCAGGGATAGTGTGTTTGATCTAACCTCCAGGCTGGGCACAGGGATACTTCATAGTATACACAAGACGAGGTAGACTGAGGTCAGTTTGTGACCCATCTGCAGACACTGAAAAAATTCTGCATGGTTTTTCTGTCTAAAGTTGTAAAAAAATATAACAGGAACAGCATTTAGGGACAGTTAGGCCTTGGTAAGGGATGGAATAGTTAGTGAGACCTGATCATAGATGTCTACTGGTGGAGGAATTTCAGAATACAGTCTTACGGGATGGGCATCAAGAATTTAAAGCGCCAATGCAGCAAATGAAGTGTGTGTGCCTTGGACAAAAATGGCCCACAGTGAGACCACATCGGCACTGAAGGGCACTACAAGCGTGCCAGTGCACTCTGCAAATGGTCGGGAAGAGGAAGTAGGGTGACGTGTTGGTAGTGTGGGCACTCCGTCTGTAGTCAATAATGGTGGAGTGGATAAATATCAGACTCAAGTCCTAGGATTACATGTAGAGTTATGTAGAGTCGAGTTTTGAATGGGATCGAGCTAGTTTAGAACATAAGGTTGATTCTCATCTGTGTCTTATAAGGAGTGAGAAACAGAGAGCTATGAGAGCTTCAGTTCACCTCATACCCGGCGAAGCTCACACCTCAGCAAAACAATTGTTAAGTTATACAATTTGTTAAGTTATACCATGAATTAAGGAAAGCTCCTGGACTTCACCTTACGAAACAGACAAAGCAAATGCGATAGTAATTATGGACAAGGCAGATTATAGTGGAAAAATAACACATTATTAGAAAAGAGGCGAACTGACATGCCCATTAAGGCTGCACGTCACCCACACCACAAGTCACTACACGGGGGTCATTAAGGCTGCACGTCACCCACACCACCAGTCACTACACGGGGGTCATTAAGGCTGCACGTCACCCACACCACCAGTCACTACACGGGGGTCATTAAGGCTACACGTCACCCACACCACCAGTCACTACACGGGGGTCATTAAGGCTGCACGTCACCACACCACCAGTCACTACACGGGGTCATTAAGGCTACACGTCACCCACACCACCAGTCACTACACGGGGTCATAGGCTGCACGTCACCCACACCACCAGTCACTACACGGGGGTCATTAAGGCTGCACGTCACCCACACCACCAGTCACTACACTGGGGTCATTAAGGCTGCACGTCACCCACACCACCAGTCACTACACTGGGGTCATTAAGGCTACACGTCACCCACACCACCAGTCACTACACGGGGGTCATTAAGGCTGCACGTCACCCACACCACCAGTCACTACACGGGGGTCATTAAGGCTACACGTCACCCACACCACAAGTCACTACACGGGGGTCATTAAGGCTACACGTCACCCACACCACCAGTCACTACACGGGGGTCATTAAGGCTACACGTCACCCACACCACAAGTCACTACACGGGGGTCATTAAGGCTACACGTCACCCACACCACCAGTCACTACACGGGGGTCATTAAGGCTGCACGTCACCCACACCACCAGTCACTACACGGGGTCTAAGGCTCACGTCACCCACCACCAGTCACTACACGGGGTCATTAAGGCTGACGTCACCACACCACAGTCACTACGGGGTCATTAAGGCTCACGTCACCCACACCACAGTCACTACACGGGGTCATTAGGCTCAGTCACCCACCCACCAGTCACTACCGGGGTCATTAAGGCTCACGTCACCCACACCACCAGTCACTACACGGGGTCATTAAGGCTCACGTCACCCACCACAGTCACTACACTGGGGTCATTAGGCACGTCACCCCACCACCAGTCACTACACGGGGTCATAAGGCCACGTCACCCACACCACCAGTCACTACCGGGGGCTGTAGGCTACGTCACCACACCACCAGTCACTCACTGGGGTCATAAGGCTCACGTCACCCACACCACCAGTCACTACACGGGGTCATAGCTCACGTCACCCACACCACATCACTACACGGGTCATAAGGCACGTCACCCACACCACCAGTCACTACACGGGGTCATTAAGGCTACACGTCACCCACACCACCAGTCACTACACGGGGTCATTAAGGCCAGTCACCCACACCACAGTCACTACACGGGGTCATAGGCTCACGTCACCCACACCACAAGTCACTACCTGGGTCATAAGGCTCACGTCACCACCACCAGTCACTACACGGGTCATTAAGGCTGCACGTCACCCACACCACCAGTCACTACACGGGGTCATTAAGGCTCACGTCACCCACACCACCAGTCACTACACGGGGTCTTAAGCTACACGTCACCACACCACCAGTCACTACACGGGGTCATTAAGGCTACGTCACCCACACCACCAGTCACTACACGGGGTCATTAAGGCTCACGTCACCCACACCACAAGTCACTACATGGGGCATTAAGGCTGCATCACCCACACCAGTCACTACACGGGGTCATGCTGCACGTCACCCACACCACCAGTCACTACACTGGGGTCATTAAGGCTCACGTCACCCACACCACCAGTCACTACACTGGGGTCATTAAGGCTACACGTCACCCACACCACCAGTCACTACACGGGGTCATAAGCTACACGTCACCCACACCACCAGTCACTACACTGGGGTCATAAGGCTGCACGTCACCCACACCACCAGTCACTACACTGGGGTCATTAAGGCTACACGTCACCCACACCACCAGTCACTACACGGGGTCATTAAGGCTGCACGTCACCCACACCACCAGTCACTACACTGGGGTCTAAGGCTACACGTCACCCACACCACCAGTCACTACACGGGGGTCATTAAGGCTACACGTCACCACACCACCAGATACACGGGGTCATTAACTACACGTCACCCACACCACAGTCACTACACGGGGCATAGGCTGCACGTCACCCACACCACAGTCACTACACTGGGGTCATAAGGCTGCACGTCACCACACCACCAGTCACTACACGGGGTCATTAAGGCTGCACGTCACCCACACCACCAGTCACTACACGGGGTCATTAAGGCTAGTCACCCACCACAAGTCACTACACGGTCAAAGCACGTCCCCCCACAGTCACTACACGGGGTCATTAAGGCTGCACGTCACCCACACCACCATTCACTACACTGGGGTCATTAAGTGCACGTCACCCACACCACCAGTCACTACACGGGGTCATTAAGGCTACACGTCACCCACACCACCAGTCACTACACGGGGTCATTAAGGCTACACGTCACCCACACCACCAGTCACTACACGGGGTCATTAAGGCTACACGTCACCCACACCACCAGTCACTACACGGGGTCATTAAGGCTGCACGTCACCCACACCACCAGTCACTACACGGGGTCATTAGCTGCACGTCACCCACACCACCAGTCACTACACGGGGCATTAAGGCTCACGTCACCCACACCACAGTCACTACACGGGGTCATTAAGCTACACGTCACCCACACCACCAGTCACTACACGGGGGTCATAGGCTACACGTCACCCACACCACAGTCACTAACGGGGTATTAAGGCTAACGTCACCCACACCACCAGTCACTACACGGGGTCATAGGCTCACGTCACCCACACCACCAGTCACTACACGGGGTCATAAGCTCACGTCACCCACACCACCAGTCATACCGGGGTCATTAGGCTACACGTCACCCACCACCAGTCACTACACGGGGTCATTAAGGCTACACGTCACCCACACCACCAGTCACTACACGGGTAAGGTCAGTCACCAACCACCAGTCACTACACGGGGTCATACACGTCACCCCACCACAAGTCATAGCTGGGCATTGCACGTACCCACACACAAGTCATACACGGGCGGTATTAAGGCTACGTCCCCAACCACCGTAATACAAATTGTGGGTATTAAGGGGACGCACCTCACTACCACCAGTACTCACTAGCAGGGGTCGATTCAAGGCCCGCCCCCTCACTGATTGCTACTAGGTCCCTCTCTCCTGCTCCATGAGCTTTATCAAACTCGTCTTAAAACTATGTATGGTTCCTGCCTCCACTAGTCGCTTTCTAGCTTTCTACTTCCTGACAACTCTATGACTGAAGAAATATCCTAACATCCTTTGACTCATAGGATCTTCAACTTCCAATTGTGACCCTTGTTTCTGTGTCCCCTCTGGAACATCTTGTCTCTGTCCACCTTATCTATTCCTCGAGTATTTTATATGTCGTTATCATGTCTCCCTAACCCTCCTGTCCTCTAGTGTCGTCAGGCCGATTTCCTTAACCTTTCTTCGTAGGACAATCCTTAGCTCTGGGACTAGTCTTGTTGCAAACCTCTGCACTTTCTCTAATTTCTTGACGTGCTTGACCAGGTGTGGGTTCCAAACTGGTGCTGCATACTCCAGCATGGGCCTCACGTATATGGTGTACAGAGTCTTGAATGATTCCTTAGTGAGGTATTGGAACGCTATTCTTAGGTTTGCCAGCCGCCCGTATGCTGCAGCAGTTATCTGATTGATGTGTGCCTCAGAGATGTGCTCGGTATTATACTCACCCCAAGATCTTTTCTTTGAGTGAGGTTTGCAGTCTTTGGCCATCTAGACTATACTCTGTCTGCGGTCTTCTTTGCCCTTCCCGATATTCATGACTTTACATTTGGCAGGGTTAAATTCAAGGAGCCAGTTACTGGACCAGGCTTGCAGCCTGTCCAGGTCTCTTTGTAGTCCTGCCTGATCCTCGACTGATTTGATTCTTCTCATTAACTTCACATCATCTGCAAACAGGGACACTTCTGAGTCTATCCTTCCGTTATGTCATTCACATATACCAAAACAGTACAGGTCCTAGAACTGACCCTTGTGGAACTCCACTCGTCACAGGTGCCCACTCTGACATCTCGTCACGTACCATGACTCGTTGTTGCCTCCCTGTCAGATATTCTCTGATCCATTGCAGTGCTTTTCCTGTTACGTGTGCCTGATCCTCTAGCTTTTGCATTAACCTCTTGTGAGGAACTGTGTCGAACGCCTTCTTGCAGTCCAAAAAATGCAGTCTATCCACCCTCTCTCTCGTGTCTTACTTCTGTTACCTTGTCATAAAACTCCAGTAGGTTTGTGACACAGGATTTTCCTTCCCTGAAACCGTGCTGGTTGTCGTTTATAAGCTTGTGTCTTTCTAGGTGCTCCACCACTCTCCTCCTGATGATCTTCTCCATGACTTTGCATACTATACACGTCAGTGACACAGGTCTGTAGTTTAATGCCTCGTGTCTGTCTCCTTTCTTAAAATTGGGACTACATTTGCCATCTTCCACGCCTCAGGTAGTTGCCCAGTTTCAATGGATGTGTTGAAGATTTGTGTTAGTGGCACACACAACATCTCTGCTCCTCTCTAAGGACCCACGGAGAAATGTTGTCCGGTCCCACCGCTTTTGAGGTATCGAGTTCACATAGCAGCTTCTTCACCTCCTCCTCGGTTGTGTGTATTTCATCCAGCACTTGTTGGTATACCTCCCTATTCTGAATTCCTGGAGTCCTACCTGTCTTCTGTGTAAATACTTCTTAAATCTCATGTTGAGCTCCTCACATACCTCTTGGTCGTTTATTGTGAACTCCCCACCTTCCTTTCTCAGCCTGATTACCTGGTCCTTGACTGTTGTTTTCCTCCTGATGTGGCTATACAACAGCTTCGGGTCAGACTTGACTTTTGATGCTATATCATTTTCATATTGTCGCTGAGCCTCCTTCTTACCTGTGCATATTCGTTTCTGGCTCATCGGCTAATCTCTTTATTTTCCTGGGTCCTTTGTCTTCTGTACTTTTTCCATTCTCTATTACACTTACTTTTTGCCTCCCTACACCTCTGGGTGAACCAAGGACTCGTTCTGGTCTTCCCATTACTTCTGTTTCCCTTGGGGACAAACCTCTCCTCTGCCTCTTTGCATTTGGTTGTCACATATTCCATCATTTCTTTTACTGGTTTTCCTGCCAATTCTCTCTCCACTGAACGTCTTGTAGGAAGTTCCTCATGCCTGTGTAGTCCCCCTTTTGTAGTTTCGTTTCTCCTTTCCTATTCCTGCTCCCTCTCCACTTGTAGCTCAACTATATAATCAAAACACAGAACCAAATGATCACTAGCTCCAAGGGGCCTTTCATACGTGATATCCTCGATGTCCGAACTACTCAAGGTGAATACTAGGTCCAGTCTTGCTGGATCATCCCCACCCTCTCTCTGGTAGTGTCTCTAACATGTTGATGCATGAGGTTTTCCAGTACCACATCCATCATCTTGGCTCTCCATGATTCAGGACCCCCATGGGGCTCTAGGTTTTCCCAATCAATCTCTTTGTGATTGAAATCACCCATAACTAGTAACTTTGCTCTCCCCATGTGGGCTCTTCTGGCTACCTCGGCTAGTGTGTCTACCATTGCTCTGTTGCTCTCGTCGTATTCTTCTCTTGGCCTCCTGCAGTTCTGTGGCGGGTTGTACATTACAGCAATTACCACCTTATGGCCCTCAGACTGAATTGTTCCTACTATGTAGTCCCTTTCACCCATTCCATCCATTCCTTCCACTTCCTCAAATCCCCACCTGTTCTTAATGAGCAGTGCAACTCCTCCTCCCCCTCTGCTCCCTCTATCTTTCCTGAGGATTTGATATCCGGGTGGGAAGATAGCATCTGTTATCATCCTGGTGAGTTTCGTTTCTGTGAGTGCTATTATGTCTGGGGATGTCTCCTTTATTCTTTCATGCCACTCCTCACATTTATTTGTTATACCATCTGCATTTGTATACCAAACCTTTAACTTCTTTTCTAAAACCGTAGTCTGGGGGGTACGTTGGGGTTGGGAAAGTGGGAGACCTGATGGGGAACTATGGGTGGTTGGTGTGAAGGTGGAGTTTGTAATGAGGTGAGTGGAATCATTGGGTATGGCATGTGTGTTTTGGGTTAGGTTGTTTGATGTGTGTGTGTGTATGAGTGTGTGTGTGTGTGTATGAGTGTGTGTGTATGAATGTGTGTGTGTGTGTGTGTGTATGAGTGTGTGTGCATCACTTCCTGACAACTCGGTGACTGAAGAAATACGTACTTCCTAACATCCCTGTGTTGCTGTGTCCCACCTCTGGAACATTCTGTCTCTGTCCACCTTGTCGATTCCTCTCAGTATTTTATATGTCGTTATCATATTCCCCCCTATCTCTCCTGTCTTCCAGTGTCGTCAGGTCGATTTCCCATAACCTCTCTCATAGGACATACCCCTTAGCTCCGGGACTAGTCTTGTTGCAAACCTTTGCACTGTGTGTGCACGTGTGTGTATGAGTGTGTGTCTGTGTGAATGAGTGTGTGTATGTGTGTGTGTGTGTGTGTGTGTGTGTGTGTGTGTGTGTGTGTGTGTGTGTGTGTGTGTGTGTGTGTGTGTAACAACATACGAATGGAAATGAAAACAAGAAAATGAGGAGGGAAGGGAAGACAGTGATAGGATTTTTTTTCACACAAAGACAGAGACAAGTGAGGAACACAGAGAGAAGATAGGAAGAAGAAACACTGGTGAATTCTTCAGGCTTGATGTAGCGCTCGAGGTAGCACTTGAGGCTTGATGTAGCGCTCGAGGTAGCACTTGAGGCTTGATGTAGCGCTCGAGGTAGCACTTGAGGCTTGATGTAGCGCTCGAGGTAGCACTTGAGGCTTGATGTAGCGCTCGAGGTAGCACTTGAGGCTTGATGTAGCGCTCGAGGTAGCACTTGAGGCTTGATGTAGCGCTCGAGGTAGCACTTGAGGCTTGATGTAGCGCTCGAGGTAGCACGGCTTGATGTAGCCTGAGGCTTGATGTAGCGCTCGAGGTAGCACTGAGGCTTGATGTAGCGCTCGAGGTAGCACTTGAGGCTTGATGTAGCGCTCGAGGTAGCACTTGAGGCTTGATGTAGCGCTCGAGGTAGCACTTGAGGCTTGATGTAGCACTTGAGGCTTGATGTAGCGCTCGAGGTAGCACTTGAGGCTTGATGTAGCGCTCGAGGTAGCACTTGAGGCTTGATGTAGCGCTCGAGGTAGCACTTGAGGCTTGATGTAGCGCTCGAGGTAGCAATTGAGCGATGAGCTCATGATGTGATGGCCTCGAGGTAGCACTTGAGGCTTGATGTAGCGCTCGAGTTAGCACTTGAGGATGTAGCGCTCGAGGTAGCACTTGAGGCTTGATGTAGCGCTCGAGGTAGCACTTGAGGCTTGATGTAGCGCTCGAGGTAGCACTTGAGGCTTGATGTAGCGCTCGAGGTAGCACTTGAGGCTTGATGTAGCGCTCGAGGTAGCACTTGAGGCTTGATGTAGCACTCGAGGTAGCACTTGAGGCTTGATGTAGCGCTCGAAGTAGCACCTGAGACTTGATGTAGCACTCGAGGTATCACTTGAGGCTTGATGTAGTGCTCGAGGTAGCACTAGAGGCTTGATTTAGCACTCGAGGTAGCACTTGAAGCTTGATGTAGCACTCGAGGTAGCACTTGAGGCTTGATGTAGCACTCGAGGTATCACTTGAGGCTTGATGTAGCGCTCGAAGTAGCACCTGAGACTTGATGTAGCACTCGAGGTAGCACTTGAGGCTTGATGTAGTGCTCGAGGTAGCACTTGAGGCTTGATGTAGCACTCGAGGTAGCACTTGAGGCTTGATGTAGCGCTCGAAGTAGCACCTGAGACTTGATTTAGCACTCGAGGTAGCACTTGAGACTTGATGTAGCACTCGAGGTAGCACTTGAGGCTTGATGTAGCGCTCGAGGTAGCACTTGAGGTTTGATGTAGCGCTCGAGGTAGCACTTGAGGCTTGATGTATCGCTCGAGGTAGCAATTGAGGTTTGATGTAGCACTCGAGGTAGCACTTGAGGTTTTATGTATTGCTCGAGGTAGCACTTGAAGCTTGATGTAGCGCTTGAGGTAGCACTTGAGGCTTGATGTAGCGCTTGAGGTAGCACTTGAGGTTTAATGTAGCACACAACACGGAGGAGATAGCACCATAAAGCACTCACACGTCCACCCACCAGACAGGAGAATGTTACTATAAACATCAGACCGTGACACAACCACCACTGCAAACACTAGTGGTGGACACCACTATAAACACTAGTGGTGGACACCACCATAAACACTAGTGGTGGACACCACCATAAACACTAGTGGTGGACACCTCTATAAACACTAGTGGTGGACACCTCTATAAACACTAGTAGTGGACACCATTATAAATACTAATAGTTGACACCACTATAAACACTAGTAGTGGACACCAGTATAAACACTAGTGGTGGACACCACTATAAACACTAGTGGTGGACACCACTACAAACACTAGTGGTGGACACCACTATAAACACTTGAGGTGGACACCACTATAAACACTAGTGGTGGACACCGCTATAAACACTCGTAGTGGACACCAATATAAACACTAGTGGTGGACACCACTAAAAACACTGGTGGTGGACACCACTATAAACACTAGTGGTGGACACCACTATAAACACTAGTAGTGGACACCACTATAAACACTAGTGGTGGACACCACTATAAACACTAGTAGTGGACACCACTATAAACACTAGTAGTGGACACCACTATAAACACTAGTAGTGGACACCACTATAAACACTAGTAGTGGACACCACTATAAACACTAGTAGTGGACACCACTATAAACACAGTGTGGACACCACTATAAACACTAGCAGTGGACACCACTATAAACACTAGTGGTGGACACCACTATAAACCCTAGTAGTGGACACCACTATAAACACTAGCGGTGGACACCACTATAAACACTAGTGGTGAACACCACTATAAACACTAGTAGTGGACACCACTATAAACACTAGTAGTGGACACCACTATAAACACTAGTAGTGGAACCACTATAAACACTAGTGTGGACACCACTATAAACACTAGTGGTGGACACCACTATAAACACTAGTAGTGGACACCACTATAAACACTAGTAGTGGACACCACTATAAACACTAGTGGTGGACACCACTATAAACACTAGTAGTGGACACCACTATAAACACTAGTAGTGGACACCACTATAAACACTAGTGGTGGACACCACTATAAACACTAGTAGTGGACACCACTATAAACACTAGTAGTGGACACCACTATAAACACTAGTGGTGGACACCACTATAAACACTAGTAGTGGACACCACTATAAACACTAGTAGTGGACACCACTATAAACACTAGTAGTGGACACCACTATAAACACTAGCGGTGGACACCACTATACACACTAGTAGTGGACACCACTATAAACACTAGTAGTGGACACCACTATAAACACTAGTAGTGGACACCACTATAAACACCAGTGGTGGACGCCACTATAAACACTAGTAGTGGACACCACTATAAACACTAGTAGTGGACGCCACTATAAACACTAGTATTGGACACCACTATAAACACTAGTGGTGGACACCACTATAAACACTCCTCTCATAATAATCATCATCACCATCATCATTATCATCACTGTTACCACCAGTGCTACCGTCATTAGTACCTTGCGCCATCAACACCATTTTCATCCTCGGGCGCCATCACGGTCACTGCTGTGCCATTCATTACCCTCATTTCCCCCGCAAATTTCCCCTCTCCTCATCGCTGCTGACACAATGGTATTTTTAAAAATGAAAAAAAGTGTCCTTAGTGGAAGATACTTGTTATTCATAGTCTCGTTACGTTAGTGTGTGTGTGTGTGTGTGTGTGTGTGTGTGTGTGTGTGTGTGTTATTTGTTCTAATTTCAGATTTTATGAAAATTCAGCCACATAGACAAAGACTTTTCCCCAGTGTGTCTACAAGCAAAGGTGGCTACACCTGCACAGGTGCCTGGACACACACAGGTGCCTGGACACACACAGGTGCCTGGACACACACAGGTGCCTGGACACACACAGGTGCCTGGACACACACATGTGCCTGGACACACACAGGTGCCTGGACACACACATGTGCCTGGACACACACAGGTGCCTGGACACACACAGGTGCCTGGACACACACAGGTGCCTGGACACACACAGGTGCCTGGACACACACAGATGCCTGGACACACACAGGTGCCTAGACACACAGGTGCCTGGACACACACAGGTGCCTGGACACACACAGGTGCCTGGACACACACAGGTGCCTGGACACACACAGGTGCCTGGACACACACAGATGCCTGGACACACACAGGTGCCTAGACACACACAGGTGCCTGGACACACACAGGTGCCTGGACACACACAGGTGCCTGGACACACACAGGTGCCTAGACACACACAGGTGCCTGGACACACACAGGTGCCTGGACACACACAGGTGCCTGGACACACACAGATGCCTGGACACACACAGGTGCCTAGACACACACAGGTGCCTGGACACACACACAGGTGCCTGGACACACACACAGGTGCCTGGACACACACAGGCTCCACCAGCCTGACCCTGGCCACTAATTTCTCTTTTTTGATTCACATACAACATTCATAGGATAATGAATGCCATTAATCTACAAACTCATCCTTACACAAACACAAACACATTTTTTTGTTTTATGTGTTTTATCTTGTAGTTATATTTACTGGGGCCTGTAGCTCATAGGTGGGACATTCGGCTCACATCCGAAAGTACTTTGGTTCGATTCCCGGGCCGGACGGGAGGTATGGCCCTCTTACACGTGCTGTCCCATGTTCACCTAGCAGTAAATAGGTAGCAGTATGTTGGTCTAGTGTTGTGGGTGGCATCCTGGGGGAGGGGGGAGACTGGTTTTTAAAATGAGCAGAGGTTGAGGACTGTTATTAGGAATAATAACACAGGATAACCGGGATATCCTAGGATAACCCAACATAACCCAGGATAACCCGGCATAACCCAGGATAACCCAGCATAACCCAGGATAACCCGGGATAACCCTGGATAACCCAGAATACTGAAACGTTGATATTCCAGGATAAATCAACAAAGCCAGACAGTGTGGCTTATATACACTGGAATCTTGTTTCAGGTCCTCTTTCAGGATGCCACCCACAACAGTCTACTAACTTCTAAGTATCTATTTACTGCTAGGTAACACAGGCATCAGGTGTCGTCCCCCTCGCCCAGGATGCGACCCGGGTTTCTTCGGGGGTAATAACCCTCAACCTGCAAACTCAAACATATTGAAAGGAAAATAAACAACACAGATGATCGACTTTTGAAATCTAGGATATTAGACAAAATACTGAAAATACGACAAGTAGCTTAGGCTTTCTCGATGGATTTCCATGGCTGGTCTGGGGTTACATAGGGCAAGAGAGGGCTTCAGTGCCAGTGAATCACTCTGTGTTGCAACAAGTGATTCACTGCTGGTCTGGGGTTACATAGGGCAAGAGAGGGCTTCAGTGCCCAGTGAATCACTCTGTGTTGCAACAGAGTGATTCACTGGCTGGTCTGGGGTTACATAGGGCAAGAGAGGGCTTCAGTGCCCAGTGAATCACTCTGTGTTGCAACAGAGTGATTCACTGGCTGGTCTGGGGTTACATAGGGCAAGAGAGGGCTTCAGTGCCCAGTGAATCACTCTGTGTTGCAACAGAGTGATTCACTGGCTGGTCTGGGGTTACAAAAAGACGGAGAAAGCTTCAGGAATACTGATAAGAGGCAGCTGGGTGAGAGACGTTTGAAAAGCTGTAGAATATACGCGGAATATAAGACGAATGTTCTGAGAGAGGTTGCTATTGTGGGGAGACGAGGAAGAGGTAAGATAAGATAGAGAAGGAGGAGGAGCAGGAGGAAGAGGAAGAGGAGGAGGAGGTGGTGGAGAAAGAAAAGAAGATAAGATTCATATGGAA
The DNA here is from genome assembly GCA_009830355.1 of Cherax destructor. Classification (NCBI taxonomy): domain Eukaryota; kingdom Metazoa; phylum Arthropoda; class Malacostraca; order Decapoda; family Parastacidae; genus Cherax; species Cherax destructor. The sequence goes on from WNWK01010063.1 coordinate 44,116, forward strand.
ACGAGGGTCTAATAGTTACTGCTTAATGAAAGGAGAAGTTCACCCCCTGTGTGTGTGTGTGTGTGTGTGTGTGTGTGTGTGTGTGTGTGTTAACAGACAGTGGAGACAAGAGCAGGTAGAGAGCTCTGGCTGAGGAAGAGATCAGTGGGAGTGTGAGCACAGATCACCTGGAATTAAGAGGCGACCCACCTAAAAGCGTAACCTGAATGAGGTGACCTTCTCTAGCGGCACCTGAAAGCCCTCCTCCACACCTGTAGGTCCTCCATACCTGGAGGTCCTCCACACCTGGGGTCCTCCACACCTGGAGGTCCTCCACACCTGGAGGTCCTCCACACCTGTAGGTCCTCCACACCTGTAGGTCCTCCACACCTAGAGGTCCTCCACACCTGGAGGTCCTCCATACCTGGAGGTTCTCAACACCTGGAGATTTTCCATACCTGGAGGACTTCAACACCTGAAAGTCCTCTACACCAGCCACACACCACAGACACACACACAGACTCTCTCTCTCTCTCTCTCTCTCTCACACACACACACACACCACACACACACACACACACACACACACACACACACACACACAAACACACACAGGCTGATGACATTTGAAAACAGGATGACTAGGGGGGATATGATAACAACGTACAAAATACTCTGAAAGGAATTTATAAGGTGAATAGGAACGAATAGTTCGAGAGATAGGAAACAGGTACACAAGGACATATCTGGAAGCTGAAAACTCAGACGAGTCACAGGGATGTTAGGAAGTATTTCTTCAGCCTTAGAGTACTCGGAAGTGGAACAACCTGGGGAGTGAAGAGGTAGAGGCAGGAACCACACATAGCTTGAAGAAGAGGTACGATAAGGATCTCGAAGCCAGGAGAG
>WNWK01010063.1:50000-57500 GCA_009830355.1 Cherax destructor
GAGGCAGAAAGTGTAATTATAGGATCAATAATTTTCACAAGATTATATAAATGAAGAGGAGACTGTGACACTTGTCCAGGTGGAAGAGATAGTTAGTGGACGACAGGTGATATGCTAGGTGTGTGTGTGTGTGTGTGTACTCCCCTATTTGTACTTACCTATATATGGTTACAGGGGTCGCTTCACAGTTCCTGGCCCCGCCTCTTCGGTGGTCACTTCTAGATCCACTCTCTCCCTGCTCCATGAACTTTATCGTATCTCTTCCTAAAGCTATGTATGGATCCTGCCTCCACTACAACACTCTCCAGACTGTTTCGCTTCCTTACAACTCTGTGACTGAAGAAATACTTCCTAACATCCATGTGACTCTGTGTGTGTGTGTGTGTGTGTGTGTGTGTGTGTGTGTGCATAACAATGCGCTAATTTAAGCAGTTGTTGATACAATGTTATTTTGTGTTACAGAAGTACTCCCAACACCCACCTGGTGTCCCTGGCGGCAGGAGACCTCCTGATGGTGCTCCTGACGGTGCCTTTCACCTCCCTGGTGTACACCTTGGACTCGTATCCCTTCGGCGAGGCTGTGTGCCGCGCCTCAGAGTTCGCTAAGGACCTCAGTCTTGGCATCACCGTCTTCACCCTGACTGCGCTCAGCGCAGACCGCTACATGGCCATAGTGCGCCCTGTGTCACACCATGTGTCAGACTCAGCAGGGCGTCTCACCATCATGGTCGCTGTCGGGATCTGGGTGGTGGCTGCCCTCCTAGCCACGCCCGCAGCTCTCTTCTCCAGCACGCCTACGATGTTCACGCCCACAGGCAAACAATACCACATCTGTACTCCTTTCCCAGAGTACCTAGGTCCTCTCTACCCGAAGATCCACGCTCTGGTGAAGGTGATAGGCTACTACATTCTTCCTTTGGCACTCATCGCTTCCTTCTACATTCTAATGGCGCGGCATCTTCTGGTGTCAGCGCAGCACCTGCCAGGGGAGGCTGCGGGACAGCAGCGGCAGGCGCAGGCGCGAAGAAAAGTGGCGAAGATGGTGTTAGCCTTCGTTATCATCTTCGCCATCTGCTTCCTGCCCCTAAACGTCTTCACACTCTGGTGGCACTTTGCACCGAACTCCGTGGAGAGTTACGACATTTACTGGCACTCTCTCCGGATAGTCGGTTTTTGCCTGTCGTTCATAAACTCCTGCATCAATCCCATCGCACTTTACTGCGTCAGCGGCACCTTCAGGAAGTACTTCAACAAACACGTCTTCTGCTGGTGCACCAGCCGCGGTGGCCGCTTCGGCCGGGCGGAGTGGGATGCAGCGGACTCCACGGGCACTCGCGTCACCACCGCGCTGAGGACCGAACAACTTCCCCTCAAGACCATAGGCACTGACAACGGCACTCAGGCCCTCACCATCGCCTCACACTCACCAACACCACCATCCTCAACCCTCGTCCTCACAATCCCACCTCCTTCGAGTGACGCCCCGGGTCCCCAAGTGAATAAAAAAAGACACAAACAATAGATGGCAGTGGAGTGCCCAGCAGTTGTACTGATGAAAATAAACACATAAGCAGCAACTGGAAAACTGAGTCAGACTTTAAAAACACCTGCTGAGCAGGCGACAGGTCGTCGAAATAGTATCCCATTGCTGCTTATGTGTCGTTCTCTGGGCACGGTGCTACCTGGTTCCTTCAGTGAGGTTGTCTAGACTATGTGGTCATGCCCATTATCTTGTATTATTATTATTGCATTATTGTATTTATGGGGGAAACGCCAAACCCATAGGATCACACCATAGGGAATGGGAGCTAGTTAAGTTTGATCCTAAGAAGGGGGGATAGCTCCAATTCCTTGGATGAAGAGTCCTTCATCAGCATAAAGGTATATATATATATATATATATATATATATATATATATATATATATATAGGTGAGGGGTGAGTGTGTTTGCCTCAGTTGTCAGTGAGTGTCAGTGAGTGTCAGTGAGTGTCAGTGAGGGTGCTCACTCTGACATGATCTCTCCAGCAGTGCAACACATCCTGCCTCACCTCATGTCATGTCACTCGCGTGATGTTCATGTCTGTTATACAGCTTGTTCTTCTTCAACACTGGAACACATTCAGTGACATTAAGGCCTTGATTGACCTCCCTCTGGAGGTTGTCCTCCACCTGCCAGGACAATATTCCTCCTCCTGTTACTACCCTTAAGGAGTAATAAAATATATCTCACATGAAGCACCACGTCGCTGTCTGCCTCTCCTGCACTAACGCACCAACTACACCAACTACACCAACTACACCAACTACAACAACTACACAACAACATAATACAAGCTTGTGTAACATTACATCCACATCCGTAATTTAGGGGATTAGTGCGCTTTCTGTATGTCATCTCGTCTCTAATCCAGCAAGCTCCTTCTCAGTCAATTGTATTGCTTGAAGGAGCTTTCAGAAACGCTTCCTCGACGCTCGTGAGAGCGTCTCTTATGTTTGTATGTGTGTGTGTGTGTGAGTGCAACAGTTTGTTAGAGTATAGAGATATTGAGGCATTGACAAATGGGCCAGTAGTACTCTGTGTATTTCGTGCCTGTTCTGACTACCCATAGAGTGTCACACTGGCTATCTATTCATAGATTGTTAGTGGCTGTCTATTGAGAGAGTGCCACAGTGGCTGTCTGTTCATGGAACGTCAGTGACAGCCTGCTCAGAGAGTGTAACAGCACAGCAGAAGACAGTAAGCAAATACGTCTCTGCTCTAAGCGATTCTGCTTCACATTACTGAACATCTTCCATCAGATTTCTACAACCGTAGCAGCCGAACACTGAAACTATGATGAGTGAGTGAGTGGGTGAGTGAGTGAGTGGGTGAGAGAGTGTGAGTGGGTGAGAGAGTGAGTGGGTGAGAGAGTGAGTGGGTGAGAGAGTGAGTGGGTGAGAGAGTGAGTGGGTGAGTGAGTGAGTGGGGAGCAAGAAGCGAAGTCGGGGGGGAGTCGCTGAGGCCCCTTGCTCCGCTCAAATGCTCGACAATCATAACACAGAATAACAATCAGATGAGCATTTGATTTTCCCGTGGCTGGCTGCCGCTGTCTGGAACACTGATGGACGACTTTCCCACACTACACCTGCTGGTGTAAGCACGACTCCTCCACACTACGCCTGCACACACACAAGCTATGCACGACACATGTATTGGAATATAAAGTGTGGATATTCATTGTAAAGGCAAATGTCTGTACATCTATCTGTGCACTGTGTACTGCTTATCTTATCCTAGCTTCCAGGGGATAGATAGATAGATGTCTGCCGAGTCTGTGTTAAGAAAACTGCCAATAACAGTAAAATAATATATTACATATTTCTATATATATATATATATATATATATATATATATATATATATATATATATATATATATATATATATATATATATATATATACATATGTATACACATACATATCTTGTATTGAATTGTATATTTTATCTGTGGTATAACTGTGCAAATACACATTATATATACATGTAATTTTTATAAAACAAATTTTACTCTATCAGTTAATTATTAATTAGTTTAATTGTGTTTATATACAAACTTCTTGTATAAAAGAGACGATGATATTTACCAACTGGTGTGTTAAAGTTGTTAACATGAGAGAATATGTTAATGATGATGATAGTGGTGATTATCATCATCATAATAACGATAATAATAATAACAACAATAATAATAATAATAATGACAACAATAATATTAATAATAATAATAATAACAATAATAATAATAATAATAATAATAATAATAATAATAATAATAATAATAATAATAATAATAATAATAATAATAATAATAATAAAAACAATAACAACGGTATCAATAACAGCAGCAGCATCAACAACAACAACAACAACAACAATAATAATAATAATAATAATAATAATAATAATAATAATAATAATAATAATAATAAAAACAATAACAACGGTATCAATAACAGCAGCAGCATCAACAACAACAACAACAACAATAATAATAATAATAATAATAATAATAATAATAATAATAATAATAATAATAATAATAATAACAATAACAATAACAATAATAATAATAATAATAATAATAATAATAACAATAATAATAATAATAATAATAATAACAGCAATAATAATAATAATAATAATAATAATAATAATAATAATAATAATAATAATAATAATAATAATGGAGGCAGGAGTCACAGACTCTCGTCATGTTTACAGTCATACGCCAAAAAATCTTATAAATAAAAATCATCAATAAAAGCTGCCATTAAGATCATTTAGTGAAAGCAGCGTATGAGGACAGGTTGAAATATATTCATAGAAGGTAATAACCAGCCTCCCACAACACACACCTCAATAATAACTTATAATACTCAAGGTTCTTTTTGACAGTGTGTTGCGATATATCACATTTCAGGTCGTTACGAATTAACGACACGTCATTAAGGCTGCTGTTAACTTTAATGATAAAAAAAATATGTTTTGATGAAGGTAGTACGTGATTTATATATATACGTATATATATATACGAAATGTGGCAGTCAGCAGGATTCGAACCCACTACGGGAAGACTGGCAAGGTTTCCAAGTGACGCTCTTCTCCACTCATATATACAGGGATATAACACACCTCTTGTTGTTTATATCCTGGATTTATATAGTAGATGATGATAATTATGCAGAGGCTCACCTTCAAGAGGACGAGGGGGCTACTCTAGTCCTTGAGGACCAGGGTGCTACTATAGTCGTTGAGGACGAGGGGGGCTACTCTAGTCCTTGAGGACCAGGGTACTACTATAGTCGTTGAGGACGAGGGGGCTACTCTAGTCCTTGAGGACCAGGGTACTACTATAGTCGTTGAGGACGAGGGGGGCTACTCTAGTTCTTGAGGACCAGGGTACTACTATAGTCGTTGAGGACGAGGGGGGCTACTCTAGTCCTTGAGGACCAGGGTACTACTATAGTCGTTGAGGACGAGGGGGCTACTCTAGTCCTTGAGGACCAGGGTACTACTATAGTCGTTGAGGACGAGGGGCTACTCTAGTCCTTGAGGACCAGGGTACTACTATAGTCGTTGAGGACGAGGGGGCTACTCTAGTCCTTGAGGACTAGGGTACTACTATAGTCGTTGAGGACGAGGGGGCTACTCTAGTCCTTGAGGACCAGGGTACTACTATAGTCGTTGAGGACGAGGGGGCTACTCTAGTCCTTGAGGACCAGGGTACTACTATAGTCGTTGAGGACGAGGGGGCTACTCTAGTCCTTGAGGACCAGGGTACTACTATAGTCGTTGAGGACGAGGGGGCTACTCTAGTCCTTGAGGACCACGGTACTACTATAGTCGTTGAGGACGAGGGGGCTACTCTAGTCCTTGAGGACCAGGGTACTACTATAGTCGTTGAGGACGGGGGCTACTCTAGTCCTTGAGGACCAGGGTACTACTATAGTCGTTGAGGACGAGGGGGCTACTCTAGTCCTTGAGGACCAGGGTACTACTATAGTCGTTGAGGACGAGGGGGCTACTCTAGTCCTTGAGGACCAGGGTACTACTATAGTCGTTGAGGACGAGGGGGCTACTCTAGTCCTTGAGGACCAGGGTACTACTATAGTCGTTGAGGACGAGGGGCTACTCTAGTCCTTGAGGACCAGGGTACTACTATAGTCGTTGAGGACGAGGGGGCTACTCTAGTCCTTGAGGACCAGGGTACTACTATAGTCGTTGAGGACGAGGGGGCTACTCTAGTCCTTGAGGACCAGGGTACTACTATAGTCGTTGAGGACGAGGGGCTACTCTAGTCCTTGAGGACCAGGGTACTACTATAGTCGTTGAGGACGAGGGGGCTACTCTAGTCCTTGAGGACCAGGGTACTACTATAGTCGTTGAGGACGAGGGGGCTACTCTAGTCCTTGAGGACCAGGGTACTACTATAGTCGTTGAGGACGAGGGGGCTACTCTAGTCCTTGAGGACCAGGGTACTACTATAGTCGTTGAGGACGAGGGGGCTACTCTAGTCCTTGAGGACCAGGGTACTACTATAGTCGTTGAGGACGAGGGGGCTACTCTAGTCCTTGAGGACCAGGGTACTACTATAGTCGTTGAGGACGAGGGGCTACTCTAGTCCTTGAGGACCAGGGTACTACTATAGTCGTTGAGGACGAGGGGCTACTCTAGTCCTTGAGGACCAGGGTACTACTATAGTCGTTGAGGACGAGGGGCTACTCTAGTCCTTGAGGACCAGGGACTACTATAGTCGTTGAGGACGAGGGGGCTACTCTAGTCTTGAGGACCAGGGTACTACTATAGTCGTTGAGGACGAGGGGGCTACTCTAGTCCTTGAGGACCAGGGTACTACTATAGTCGTTGAGGACGAGGGGCTACTCTAGTCCTTGAGGACCAGGGTACTACTATAGTCGTTGAGGACGAGGGGGCTACTCTAGTCCTTGAGGACCAGGGTACTACTATAGTCGTTGAGGACGAGGGGGCTACTCTAGTCCTTGAGGACCAGGGTACTACTATAGTCGTTGAGGACGAGGGATCTACTCTTCCTCTTGAGGACCAGGGTACTACTATAGTCGTTGAGGACGAGGGAGCTACTCTAGTCCTTGAGGACGAGTGGGCTACTATAGTCCTTGAGGACGAGGGGCTACTCTTCCTCTTGAGGACCAGGGTACTACTATAGTCGTTGAGGACGAGGGGGCTACTTTAGTCCCTGAGAACCAGGGTACTACTATAGTCGTTGAGGACGAGGGAGCTATTTTAGTCCTTGAGGACGAGGGGGTTACTATAGTCGTTGAGGACGAGGGGCTACTCTCCTTGAGGACCAGGCTACTATAGTCGTTGAGGACGAGGGGGCTACTCTAGTCCTTGAGGACGAGGGGGCTACTCTAGTCCTTGAGGACGAGTGGGCTACTATAGTCGTTGAGAACGAGGGGGCTACTCTAGTCCTTGAGGACGAGTGGGCTACTATAGTCGTTGAGAACGAGGGGGCTACTCTTCCTCTTGAGGGCTAGTAGAAGGGGTGAAGGTAGTACTAGAGTAACAAGGAGAAGAGTGCCAGGATGAGAGACACAGCACTGACGTGTGAGACACAGCACTGACGTGTGAGACACAGCACTGACGTGTGAGACACAGCACTGACGTGTGAGACACAGCACTGACGTGTGAGACACAGCACTGACGTGTGAGACAGCACTGACGTGTGAGACACAGCACTGACGTGTGAGACACAGCACTGACGTGTGAGACACAGCACTGACGTGTGAGACACAGCACTGACGTGTGAGACACAGCACTGACGTGTGAGACACAGTTTATGCCAGTGTTGCAGCCAGGGTGTTGTAGACACCTACATACACCCTGGCTGCAACACTTCGCTGTTAACCCTAGAGATAAACTCTCTATTATTCCGTCTGCCTCCTCTCCCCTCACCCTCCCCTCCTCTCACCCTCCCCTCC
>WNWK01010063.1:62500-72582 GCA_009830355.1 Cherax destructor
GGAGGAGATGGATGAGGAGGAGGAGGAGTTGGATGAGGAGGAGATGGATGAGGAGGAGGAGAAGGAGATGGATGAGGAGGAGGAGGAGGTGGATGAGGAGGAGGAGGAGGTGGATGAGGAGGAGGAGGATATGGATGAAGAGATGGATGAGGATGAGGAGGAAATGGATGAGGAGGAAATGGATGAGGAGGAAATGGATGAGGAGGAGGAGATGGATGAGGAGGAGATGGATGAGGAGGAGATGGATGAGGAGAGAAATATTTACCATTAATTCTCTCTTGTTTCTTCATGTATTCTTGGACTTAGGTTAATTACTCTCAGTCAAGATCAAGACTTAAGACTTAACCCAAGACGAACCACAACAGACTTAAATCTGTTGTGGTCATGGTTGTGTAAATCCCTGACCAACATTCCCACTTCACTAACTGACAGTTCCACATCACTAACCTAACATTCCCACTTCACTAACTGACAGATCCACATCACTAACCTAACATTCCCACTTCACTAACTGACAGTTCCACATCACTAACCTAACATTCCCACTTCACTAACTGACAGATCCACATCACTAACCTAACATTCCCACTTCACTAACTGACAGTTCCACATCACTAACCTAACATTCCCACTTCACTAACTGACAGTTCCACATCACTAACCTAACATTCCCACTTCACTAACTGACAGATCCACATCACTAACCTAACATTCCCACTTCACTAACTGACAGTTCCACATCACTAACCTAACATTCCCACTTCACTAACTGACAGTTCCACATCACTGACCTAACATTCCCACTTCACTAACTGACAGTTCCACATCACTAACCTAACATTCCCACTTCACTAACTGACAGTTCCACATCACTGACCTAACATTCCCACTTCACTAACTGACAGTTCCACATCACTGACCTAACATTCCCACTTCACTAACTGACAGTTTCACATCACTAACCTAACATTCCCACTTCACTAACTGACAGTTTCACATCACTAACCAAACATTCCCACTTCACTAACTGACAGTTTCACATCACTAACCTAACATTCCCACTTCACTAACTGACAGTTCCACATCACTAACCTAACATTCCCACTTCACTAACTGACAGATCCACATTACTAACATAACATTCCCACTTCACTAACTGACAGTTCCACATCACTAACCCAACATTCCCACCTCACTAACTGACAGATCCACATCACTAACCTAACATTCCCACTTCACTAACTGACAGTTCCACATCACTAACCTAACATTCCCACTTCACTAACTGACAGTTCCACATCACTAACCTAACATTCCCACTTCACTAACTGACAGTTCCACATCACTAACCTAACATTCCCACTTCACTAACTGACAGTTCCACATCACTAACCTAACATTCCCACTTCACTAACTGACAGTTCCACATCACTAACCTAACATTCCCACTTCACTAACTGACAGTTCCACATCACTAACCAAACATTCACACTTCACTAACTGACAGTTCCACATCACTAACCTAACATTCCCACTTCACTAACTGACAGTTCCACATCACTAACCTAACATTCCCATCTCCTTCACTAACTGACATTCCACATCACTAACCTAACATTCCCACTTCACTAACTGACAGTTTCACATCTCTAACCTAACATTCCCACTTCACTAACTGACAGTTCCACATCACTAACCTAACATTCCCATTTCACTAACTGACAGTTCCACATCACTAACCTAACATTCCCACTTCACTAACTGACAGTTTCACATCACTAACCTAACATTCCCACTTCACTAACTGACAGTTCCACATCACTAACCTAACATTCCCACTTCACTAACTGACAGTTCCACATCACTGACCTAACATTTCCAATTCACTAACTGACAGTTCCACATCACTAACCTAATATTTCCAGTTTACTAACTGACAGTTCCACATCACTAACCTAACATTCCCACTTCACTAACTGACAATTCCACATCACTGACCTAACATTCCCACTTCACTAACTGACTGTTCCACATCACTAAACTAACATTCCCACTTCACTAACTGACAGTTTTACATCACTAACCTAACATTCCCACTTCACTAACTGACAGTTCCACATCACTGACCTAACATTTCCAATTCACTAACTGACAGTTCCACATCACTAACCTAACATTTCCAGTTTACTAACTGACAGTTCCACATCACTAACCTAACATTCCCACTTCACTAACTGACAGTTCCACATCACTGACCTAAAATTCCAACTTCACTAACTGACAGTTCCACATCACTGACCTAACATTCCAACTTCACTAACTGACAGTTCCACATCACTAACCTAACATTCCCACTTCACTAACTGACAGTTTCACATCACTGACCTAACATTCCCACTTCACTAACTGACAGTTCCACATCACTAACCTAACATTCCCACTTCACTAACTGACAGTTCCACATCACTAACCTAACATTCCCACTTCACTAACTGACAGTTTCACATCACTAACCTAACATTCCCACTTCACTAACTGACAGTTCCACATCACTGACCAAACATTTACAGTTTACTAACTGACAGTTCCACATCACTGACCAAACATTTACAGTTTACTAACTGACAGTTCCACATCACTGACCTAACATTTACAGTTTACTAACTGACAGTTCCACATCACTGACCTAACATTTACAGTTTACTAAGTGACAGTTCCACATCACTGACCTAACATTTACAGTTTACTAACTGACAGTTCCACATCACTGACCAAACATTTACAGTTTACTAACTGACAGTTCCACATCACTGACCAAACATTTACAGTTTACTAACTGACAGTTCCACATCACTGACCTAACATTTACAGTTTTCTAACTGACAGTTCCACATCACTGACCTAACATTTACAGTTCACTAACTGACAGTTCCACATCACTGACCTAACATTTACAGTTCACTAAGGCTTACAGTTGTCTGAGCTGACGTGTTACAGTGCCAAGGATGAACACGCAGCTCAAGGTTATGGATCTCTCTCTCTCTCTCTCTCTCTCTCTCTCTCTCTCTCTCTCTCTCTCTCTCTCTCTCTCTCTTCTCTTAACCAATTACCTTAATAAGTTTTTTGTCTCCTTTGTTGCATTTTTTTTTGCTGGTCTCCCTAGAATTATTATTATTATTATTATTATTATTATTATTATTATTATTATTATTATTATTATTATTATTATTATTATTATTATTGTTATTATTATTATTATTATTATTATTATTATTAATGCTCGTCTGTTTCCTAAAATGTTGTATACATAATAAGGCTTGATGAGGTGGGTAAAATACCGCTGGTGTGTTTCACTCTATATTTTGTTTACGATCTCTCGTGAAGACACGGAAGATGCGAATTACTGTCGACCTGGTGGTTGGTGCCAATCCTGGGCCTCTGGAGGTGCTACTTGTAGCGTCTGGAGGAGCTACTTGTAACGTCTGGAGGTGCTACTTGTAGCGTCTGGAGGTGCTACTTGTAGCGTCTGGAGGTGCTTCTTGTAGCGTCTGGAGGAGCTACTTGTAACGTCTGGAGGTGCTACTTGTAGCGTCTGGAGGTGCTACTTGTAGCGTCTGGAGGTGCTGTTTGTAGCCTCTGGAGGTGCTACTTGTAGCGTCTGGAAAATTTATTTGTAGCGTCTGGAGGTGCTGTTTGCAGCGTCTGGAGGTGCTGTTTGATGCGTCTGGAGGTGCTGTTTGTAGCGTCTGGAGGTGCTGTTTGCAGCGTCTGGAGGTGCTGTTTGTAACGTCTGGAGGTGCTGTTTGTAGCGTCTGGAGGTGCTGTTTGTAGCGTCTGGAGGTTCTCTTTGTAGCGTCTGGAGGTGCTGTTTGTAGCGTCTGGAGGTGCTGTTTGTAGCGTCTGGAGGTGCTGTTTGTAGCGTCTGGAGGTGCTGTTTGTAGCGTCTGGAGGTGCTGTTTGTAGCGTCTGGAGGTGCTGTTTGTAGCGTCTGGAGGTGCTGTTTGTAGCGTCTGGAGGTGCTGTTTGTAGCGTCTGGAGGTGCTGTTTGTAAAGTCTGGAGGTGCTGTTTGTAGCTTCTGGAGGTTCTCTTTGTAGCGTCTGGAGGTGCTGTTTGTAGCCTCTGGAGGTGCTACTTGTAGCGTCTGGAAAATTTATTTGTAGCGTCTGGAGGTGCTGTTTGTAACGTCTGGAGGTGCTGTTTGTAACGTCTGGAGGTGCTGTTTGTAACGTCTGGAGGTGCTGTTTGTAACGTCTGGAGGTGCTGTTTGTAACGTCTGGAGGTGCTGTTTGATGCGTCTGGAGGTTCTCTTTGTAGCGTCTGGAGGTGCTGTTTGTAGCGTCTGAAGGTGCTGTTTGTAACGTCTGGAGGTGCTGTTTGTAACGTCTGGAGGTGCTGTTTGTAACGTTTAGAGGTGCTGTTTGTAACGTCTGGAGGTGCTGTTTGTAACGTCTGGAGGTGCTGTTTGTAACGTCTGGAGGTTCTCTTTGTAGCGTCTGGAGGTGCTGTTTGAAACGTCTGGAGGTGCTGTTTGTAGCGTCTGGAGGTGCTGTTTGTAGCTTCTGGAGGTGCTGTTTGTAGCGTCTGGAGGTGCTGTTTGCAGCGTCTGGAGGTGCTGTTTGTAACGTCTGGAGGTGCTGTTTGTAACGTCTGGAGGTGCTGTTTGTAACGTCTGGAGGTGCTGTTTGATGCGTCTGGAGGTCCTTGTAGCGTCTGGAGTGCTTGTAACGTCTGAGGTGCGTTTGTAGCGTCTGGAGGTGCTGTTTGTAACGTCTGGAGGTGCTGTTTGTAACGTCTGGAGGTGCTGTTTGTAACGTCTGGAGGTGCTGTTTGTAGCGTCTGGAGGTTCTCTTTGTAGCGTCTGGAGGTGCTGTTTGAAACGTCTGGAGGTGCTGTTTGTAGCGTCTGGAGGTGCTGTTTGTAGCTTCTGGAGGTGCTGTTTGTAGCGTCTGGAGGTGCTGTTTGTAGCGTCTGGAGGTGCTACTTGTAGCGTCTGGAGGTGCTGTTTGTAGCGTTTGGAGGTGCTGTTTGTAGCGTCTGGAGGTGCTACTTGTAGCGTCTGGAAGTGCTACTTGTAGCGTCTGGAGGTGCTGTTTGTAGCGTCTGGAGGTACTGTTTGTAGCGTCTGGAGGTGATGTTTGTAGCGTTTGTAGGTGCTTTTTGTAGCGTCTGGAGGTGCTGTTTGTAGCTTCTGGATGTGCTGTTTGTAGCGTCTGGAGGTTCTCTTTGTAGCGTCTGGAGGAGCTGTTTGTAGCTTCTGGAGGTGCTGTTTGTAGCGTCTGGAGGTTCTCTTTGTAGCGTCTGGAGGTGCTGTTTGAAACGTCTGGAGGTGCTGTTTGTAGCGTCTGGAGGTGCTGTTTGTAGCTTCTGGAGGTGCTGTTTGTAGCGTCTGGAGGTGCTGTTTGTAGCTTCTGGAGGTGCTGTTTGTAGCGTCTGGAGGTGCTGTTTGTAGCGTCTGGAGGTGCTGTTTGTAGCTTCTGGAGGTGCTGTTTGTAGCGTCTGGAGGTTCTCTTTGTAGTGTCTGGAGGTGTTGTTTGAAACGTCTGGAGGTGTTGTTTGTAGCGTCTGGAGGTGCTGTTTGTAGCGTCTGGAGGTGCCGTTTGTAAAGTCTGGAGGTGCTGTTTGAAGCTTCTGGAGGTGCTGTTTGTAGCGTTTGGAGGTGCTGTTTGTAGCTTCTGGATGTGCTGTTTGTAGCTTCTGGAGGTGCTGTTTGTAGCGTCTGGAGGTTCTCTTTGTAGCGTCTGGAGGTGCTGTTTGTAGCGTCTGGAGGTGCTGTTTGTAGCTTCTGGAGGTGCTGTTTGTAGCGTCTGGAGGAGCTGTTTGTAGCTTCTGGAGGTGCTGTTTGTAGCGTCTGGAGGTTCTCTTTGTAGCGTCTGGAGGTGCTACTTGTAGCGTCTGGAGGTGCTGTTTGTAGCTTCTGGATGTGCTGTTTGTAGCGTCTGGAGGTGCTGTTTGTAGCGTCTGGAGGTGCTGTTTGTAGCGTCTGGAGGTGCTGTTTGTAGCGTCTGGAGGTGCTGTTTGTAGCGTCTGGAGGTGCTACTTGTAGCGTCTGGAGGTGCTGTTTGTAGCGTTTGGAGGTGCTGTTTGTAGCGTCTGGAGGTGCTACTTGTAGCGTCTGGAGGTGCTACTTGTAGCGTCTGGAGGTGCTGTTTGTAGCGTCTGGAGGTGCTGTTTGTAGCGTCTGGAGGTGCTACTTGTAGCGTCTGGAGGTGCTACTTGTAGCGTCTGGAGGTGCTGTTTGTAGCGTCTGGAGGTACTGTTTGTAGCGTCTGGAGGTGATGTTTGTAGCGTCTGGAGGTGCTACTTGTAGCGTCTGGAGGTGCTGTTTGTAGCGTCTGGAGGTACTGTTTGTAGCGTCTGGAGGTGATGTTTGTAGCGTCTGGAGGTGCTACTTGTAACGTCTGGAGGTGCTACTTGTAGCGTCTGGAGGTGCTACTTGTAGCGTCTGGAGGTGCTTCTTGTAGCGTCTGGAGGTGCTCTTTGTAGCGTCTGGAGGTGCTGTTTGTAGCGTCTGGAGGTGCTGTTTGTAGCTTCTGGAGGTGCTGTTTGTGGCGTCTGGAGGAGCTGTTTGTAGCTTATGGAGGTGCTGTTTGTAGCGTCTGGAGGTTCTCTTTGTAGCGTCTGGAGGTGCTACTTGTAGCGTCTGGAGGTGCTGTTTGTAGCGTCTGGAGGTGCTGTTTGTAGCGTCTGGAGGTGCTGTTTGTAGCGTCTGGAGGTGCTGTTTGTAGCGTCTGGAGGTGCTGTTTGTAGCGTCTGGAGGTGCTGTTTGTAGCGTCTGGAGGTGCTACTTGTAGCGTCTGGAGGTGCTGTTTGTAGCGTTTGGAGGTGCTGTTGAACGTCTGGAGGTGCTGTTGCGTCTGGAGTGCTGTTTGTAACGTCTGGAGGTGCTGTTTGACGTCTGGAGTTCTCTTTGGCGTCTGGAGGTGCTGTTTGTAGCGTCTGAGTGCTGTTTGAACGTCTGAGTGCTGTTTGTAACGTCTGGAGGTGCTGTTTGTAACGTTTAGAGGTGCTTTGTACGTCTGGAGTGCTGTTGTAATGTCTGGAGGTGCTTTGTAACGTCTGGGTTCTCTTTGAGCGTCTGGAGGTGCTGTTTGAAACGTCTGGAGTGCTGTTGTATGGAGGTGCTGTTTGTAGCTCTGGAGTGCTGTTTGAGCGTCTGGGTGCTGTTTGCGCGTCTGGAGGTGCTGTTTGTAATCTGGAGGTGCTGTTTGTAACGTCTGAGTGCTGTTTGTAACGTCTGGAGTGCTGTTTGATGCGTCTGGAGTTCTCTTTGTAGCGTCTGGGTCTATATGTAACGTCTGGAGGTGCTGTTGAGCGTCTGGAGTGCTGTTTGTAACGTCTGGAGGTGCTGTTTGTAACGTCTGGAGTGCTGTTGTAACGTCTGGAGGTGCTGTTTGTGCGTCTGGAGGTTCTCTTTGTGCGCTGGAGGTGCTGTTTGAAACGTCTGGAGTGCTGTTTGTAGCTCTGGAGGTGCTGTTTGTAGCTTCTGGAGGTGCTGTTTGTAGCGTCTGGAGGTGCTGTTGTGCTTCTGGAGGTGCTGTTTGTAGCGTCTTGAGGTGCTGTTTGGCGTCTGGATGCTGTTTGTAGCTTCTGGGTGCTGTTTGTAGCGTCTGGAGGTTCTCTTTGTGCGTCTGGATGTTGTTTGAACGTCTAGAGGTGTTGTTTGTAGCGTCTGGAGGTGCTGTTTGGCGTCTGGAGTGCCGTTGTAAAGTCTGGAGGTGCTGTTTGAAGCTCTGGAGGGCTGTTTGTAGCGTTTGGAGTGCTGTTGTGCTGGATTGCTGTTGTAGCTTCTGGAGGGCTGTTTGTGCGTCTGGAGTTCTCTTTGGCGTCTGGAGGTGCTGTTTGGCGTCTGGAGTGCTGTTTGTGCTTCTGAGTGCTGTTTGTGCGTCTGGAGGAGCTGTTTGGCTTATGGGTGCTGTTTGCGTCTGGAGTTCTCTTTGTCGTCTGGAGGTGCCTTGCGTCTGGAGTGCTGTTTGTAGCTTCTGGATGTGCTGTTTAGTCTGGAGGTGCTGTTTGTAGCGTCTGGAGGTGCTGTTTGTGCTTGGAGGTGCTGTTTTAGCGTCTGAGGTGCGTTTGTAGCGTCTGAGGTGCTCTTGGCGTCTAGGTGCTGTTTGTAGCGTTTGGGTGCTGTTTGCGTCTGGAGGTGCTACTTGGCGTCGGTGCTACTTGTAGCGTCTGAGTGCTGTTTGTAGCGTCTGGAGGTACGTTTGTAGCGTCTGGGTGATGTTTGTAGCGTTTGTAGGTGCTTTGTAGCGTCTGGATGCTGTTTGTAGTCTGGAGTCTGTTTGTAGTCTGGAGTGTGTTTGTAGCGTCTGAGTCTCTTGTAGCGTCTGGAGGCTGTTTGTAGCTCTGGATGTGTTTGTAGCGTCTGGAGGTCTCTTGTGTCTGGAGGTGCTGTTTGACGTCTGGAGTTGTTTGTGGTCTGGAGGTGTGTTTGTAGCTTCTGGAGGTGCTTTTGTAGCGTCTGGAGGTGCTGTTTGTAGCTGTCTGAGGTGCTGTTTGTAGCGTCTGGAGGTGCTGTTTGTAGCGTCTGGAGGTGCTGTTTGTAGCGTTCTGGAGGTGCTGTTTGTAGCGTCTGGAGGTTCTCTTGTGCTGAGGTGTTGTTTGAGCGTCTGGAGGTGCTGTTTGTAGCGTCTGGAGGTGCTGTTTGTAGCGTCTGGAGGTGCTGTTTGTAGCGTCTGGAGGTGCTGTTTGTAGCTTCTGGAGGTGCTGTTTGTAGCGTCTGGAGGTGCTGTTTGTAGCTCTGGAGGTGCTGTTTGTAGCTCTGGAGGTGCTGTTTGTAGCGTCTGGAGGTTCTCTTTGTAGCGTCTGGAGGTGCTGTTTGTAGCGTCTGGAGGTGCTATTTGTAGCGTCTGGAGGTGCTGTTTGCAGCGTCTGAGGGCTGTTAGCTCTGAGGTGCTGTTTGTAGCGTCTGGAGGTGCTCTTTGTAGCGTCTGGAGGTGCTTTGTAGCGTCTGGAGGTGCTGTTTGTAGCGTCTGGAGTGCTGTTTGTAACGTCTGGAGGTGCTGTTTGTAGCGTCTGGAGGTGCTCTTGTAGCGTCTGGAGGTGCTGTTTGTAGCGTCTGAGGTGTGTTTGAGCTCTGAGGTGCTGTTTGTAGCGTCTGGAGGTGCTGTTTGTAACGTTGGAGGTGCTGTTTGTAGCGTTGGAGGTGCTGTTTGTAGCGTCTGGAGGTGCTGTTTGTAGCGTCTGGAGGTGCTGTTTGTAGCGTCTGGAGGTCTGTTTGTAGCGTCTGGAGGTGCTGTTTGTAGCGTCTGGAGGTGCTGTTTGTAGCGTCTGGAGGTGCTGTTTGTAGCGTCTGGAGGTACTGTTTGTAGCGTCTGGAGGTGCTGTTTGTAGCGTCTGGAGGTGCTGTTTGTAGCGTCTGGAGGTGCTGTTTGTAGCGTCTGGAGGTGCTGTTTGTAGCGTCTGGAGGTGCTGTTTGTAGCGTCTGGAGGTGCTCTTTGTAGCGTCTGGAGGTGCTGGGTTTGTTTTAGCGTCTGGAGGTGCTGTTTGTAGCGTCTGGAGGTGCTGTTTTTAGCTGGAGGTCGTTTCCTTCTTTTTAGTCTATCTTTTGCGTCTGTCTCTTGATTTTTGGGGGCTGTTTGTGCCTTCTGGGGGTGCTTACTTGTAGCGTCTGGAAAATTTATTTGGCGTCTAAGTGCTGTTTGTAACGTCTGGAGGTGTGTTTGTACGTCTGGAGGTGCTGTTTGTAACGTCTGGAGGTGCTGTTTTTAAGTCTGAAGTGTCTGTTTGGGAACGTCTGGAGGGGCTGTTTGACGTCTGGAGTTCTCTTGTGGGTTCTGGAGGTGCTGTTTGTTAGCGTCTGAAGGTGCTTTTGTAACGTCTGGAGGTGCTGTTTGGGAACGTTGGAGGTGCTGTTTGTAAAGTTTGAGTGCTGTTTGTACGTCTGGAGGGGCTGTTTGTAACGTCTGGAGGTGCTTTTGTACGTCTGGAGGTTCTCTTTGTAGCGTTGGAGTGCTTTTTTGAAACGTCTGGAGGTGCTGTTTGTAGCGTCTGGAGGTGCTGTTTGTAGCTTCTGGAGTGCTGTTTGGGAGCGTCTGGAGGTGCTGTTTGCGCGTCTGGAGGTGCTGTTTGTAACGTCTGG